>JAPDSC010073397.1:46698-73134 GCA_026290005.1 Latrodectus geometricus | reverse complement strand
ATATATATATATATATATATATATATATATATATATATATATATATAAAATTAAAAAAATTTATTATTTTTATTTTAGAAATATTTTTCCTTTACTATATTTAAACTTTGATCAATTATTACTTTTAACATTTTACAAGTCAAATAATTTTAAAAATTGAAATTTTCAAATTTAATCACAATTGCTTTTATAAAAGAAGTTGTATTTGATTTTACTAAATGGTAAAATGTAAAAAAATAAAAAGAGTGCATTAAAATCATAAATCATGTTTTTAAGTTTGGTTTGACTGTTTCTTGTTCTATGACCACTTTCTGGCAAATGAGTTTTAGTTTGATTATGACCTATAATTTATAGTGGATTCTGAACCACTAGCAAACAACCACATCTGAGTACGAAATTGAACCTTATCTTTTTACATTACATAAGCATATCAAATATTTTAGGACAAGTTTTATTTCTATTGTTTTACAATTTTGATTTTTTCCTTTACAATTCATTGATTTTTTACTTAACTTATTATTACTAGTTATTTTCTTTTGCTTTCTAAATGATTTCTCTTGCTTTTAGTAGAAAATTTTTTCAAATTTCTAGGCAATGTTTTCTGATTTGAGGAATTAAGTTACTATATTCTTTTACTTACACTAAAAATTTCTAAAAATTTTCTTCATCATATATAGAAACCTTCATTTATAGGTATTTTGTAAAAAAACTCAATAAATTATATAAATTTTTAAGTATAATAATATAGTTTTAATTATACTTTTCACTTCCAAAAAAACTTCTTTTCAAGAATATTTCTCTAAGGCCTAAAAATGTTCATGTTTTTGTGAGGCAATTTTGAATTGTTTTGTCTGACAAGTAAAATAAACAGAATTCTTAATTTTTTCTTTTTTGTTCAGCAATAGAATTAAGTTAAATATGGTGATTATTCATACTGATTTTTCATTGATCTTATACATATTTATATTGACTTTTGGATATATGTATCCCATAAATAACTAAATTTAAAACCTGTGAACTTTATACAATTAACATTAATGTATTTGTTGTGATATGAAAGTGCTTTTATTAAATCAAATGCGTAAACTATATAATAATTATATTTGCTGTTCTTAATAAAACTTACATTGATGTTTTTCAGTAGAATTAAATCAAAAAATTTTCAAATATGAATTAATAATATATTAAAGACATCTCAAAGATATAGAATGAAAGATGCTCCTTTTATGGATTTATTTAGGGGAAAGAAAGTATAGTCATACTGAAACACTTTAAATAATAGAAAATAAGATTAAACTATCAAAATGTGTGTTAACAATTCCATTAATGATAAAAAAATTAAGTTATCATTATCCAGGTTTTACAAATTTTAATTTATAATTTTTATTAGTCAGATACATAAACTTTCTTAATTACTAAGCATAATTCGATCAATAAGAGCTAAAAAAAATATCCACAGCAAATCTTATTCATGACATAAGATATGTTGTGATATTCACTTTGAATATTTTAACTAGTTTATAATAATTATGTAGGTAAAATTTTCATTCACCTGAATTTTATAAGGAAGCTCAGTGGCATAGTGATAGCACTCCATGCTTCCAAGTCACAAGCTCAATCTTTATTCTAGATAAGTTCAACTAAGCCTATCATCCCTTCAAGTGGATCGATAAAACTGAGTATTAATATTGTTTTGGAACTAGTTTGTTTTCACATTAAGCTGGCCACCTAACCAGGATATATGTTTCACACCCCAGGGCACTCAATCAATAATATGAATGATTGAACATAATGAAAACAGATATGAAAGCCAAGAAAAACTGTAGGCCAAGAAAAACAGATATAGGCACTTGGGACTGTCATGGCACTATATTAAATTATCATTTTCTCATTAAATTTATCTTCTCAATACCAGAATTTTTTTCAGATTTTAATGTGGGAAAGCAATATAATATCATAACATGTAGTTAAATATTTATTTTGTAAAAGTAATCAAGCTTTTGAATTCTTGTGGCACATTATGTCACTTTTAACAAGACTGGATATTATTTATTCGTTGAGATATTTAACACACTTAACTCAACCTGTGAATTAATAAAATTCAAAATTGAAAAATGTAAGCTAAGTAATATTTACTTACAAGCATAATCAAACAGTTAATAAGCAGTGGTGAGGAAAATACAATGGATATAAACATTCCACTGCTATCAAAATACTGATGTCTTGAAAAATACCTAAAAAACATGTTAATTGTTCTTTAAAAACAATCAAGAATATCAATTAAACATTAGCATAATTTATAAGTTGTCTATTGATAATTTAATTTTGAATTTATTAAAAAATTATAGATCAATTTTTAAAACTATTGATAAGGGATAAAATTTAAAAACAAATACTTTAAGCAACTTTGATTTCACATTTGAAGTGAATAATGTATTAGGATACCTACTAATAAATGCTTTAAAATGAGGGATGTAAATATGCATTTCTTAGATGCATACATACATAGTGGTACAGATGACTTAAACTGTATCTTAAGGTTAACAGGTTTGAAATCCTTACCCATCACCTCACAATTTTCAGCCAGTCAAGTGAAAAATCACACCTAAGATAGAACTCTTCTCCCCACATCACAAGCAGGTGGACTTAGGATGTCACAGATTAACATAGACACATCCCCAACCCACAGAGCTCCAACAACTCAGTGAGGGAGAATGCAATCACTATAAAAGCTGCAAACTATTAGTGCAAATGATGCTGCACTTTGCTGATCTTAACAAGAAACTACGGAGCCAGTGGAGTTCTTTCATACAGAAGGGACATTCCACCATCACATATGACAGGAATAAACACAACACAAATAGGTGAACACATTAAAAAACAATTGTCTATTATACAAAAACATGAATCAACTTCTATAATTAAATGCTGATGATGTGTGGTAGTAAGGAATTTTTAAACCAGTGTCAGCAGTGCCACATTGGAAGTAATTATTCTACTAATATGTCGAAAGTATTCCATTTGCTTGTCCTACATGAACAAACAAATAAAATAACATTGCCTTTTCAAATGAATTCTTATCACAATATCGTGATCCCTGCATTTAAATGGCGGTTACAAAATATTATACAACTATAGAATTGTGATTCATTCAAGTCTTTCAATTGGTGCTATTGGCTTGAAATACAGTTTGCTTTCATGTCCACATATCACAAACTAGCAGAACCCAGAACAGCCAATGTTATATCTCAAAAGCTTTGAAACACTGCTTCATCTTCATTTTCAAGGTTTGCCCTTACATTTGTACTTCAATAATAATATAATACCATATGTTTTATGTAATATTAAAAAAAAATCTAAGATTTAATGGATTTTATAGTTGGAATGGCCTATTAATTTAATAAATCCATCAACTATCAAACAAGTCTTGCCCTCCTTAGAAAGCAAATACAGATACAATTCCAACACATGTAATAGAAACTATCAATATGACAAAGAATTGATTTCATTACCTTATTCAGTTGTAAGAAGGCTTTATTTTTTCTTATACTTTGAATTATTTAATTAATAAATCTGACACAGCGATATTTCATTGTTCTTATTGATATATTTCAGGTAATAATGGCTTTAGGAGTTATTCTCAAATAAAAATAACAGTATTTAAGATCTACACTAAAAAGCCATTTGCAATGATATATTTTAAGTTATTTTTGATGTTGAAACATATAAATTAGAATTTTTTTTTCATTTATTTTGAAAAATTATGAATAGTATTACCATACACCAAATATTCAGCTGTCACATTTATCTATATAATCTTTTCAGAGATAAATCATCATCTTCTTGATCATATAGATATTTTTCCATGAAATATTCAACCATATATTAACATTTATTTTGTAAATTGATTATAATGTTGGAATAAAGTGTTTTTAGAAAGGTTAAAATACATTCCAGTGTGTGAAAGTGACCAAAATATATAATGCAAAATATCATTAAAAAAATTCTATATTTCAGAATTTATCCTTAATTTTATTGGGAAAAAAAGTTTGAGAAGCATCAAATTAATATTAAATAATATGCAGATAAAGTTTTTCACTTATGGATCCAAACTACAAAAATAGAGTACAAAATCCTACTATTTAATTAACTATAAGTTTTATAATAGGTGCCAAAACACTTTTTTCCACTAAACATTAATAAAGAATGTAAATTAAATATGCAACAAAATTATAAAAACAATGCAAAAAATGCTTATGTACTTTACATTGGTGATTTTTTATGTTTCCTTATTTAAGTCATTTGTTTAGAAATACTTACTTCCAATTACTAGCAGCTACTTCATTAATATATTGAGCACAGAATACAAGAAACACTAGAAAATAAGCAGGATTTTAGTAAGGAATTTTTAGACTAAAATAAAATTACACAAGTTTAATATACTCAAACAATACACACACATTAAGATTTTTTTATTTAAATAATTTGAAATTATAATATAAAAAATTATGAACAAAAATTGTTTACAAAACGAAAATATTTGTTTTGTCTTATAAATATTGTCTGCCTTTAAAAATGAATACTTATAACAAAATAAACATCAGAAGGAAGAAATTCAAAATGCTCATAGTGTTTGTAGGCAAACATTTATTTGAATCCTTATCAACACAGACTTGAGGACATTAAATTCAAAATATATATGATACATTCTACTTATATCTAAATATAAAACAGTACAAAATATTAATATTTAACATGAGAATTATACCCAAGATTTGAATATTTTGACAAAAATAAACACTAAGTGATTTTGAAATATATTATTACTTATGGTACCATTTTTAAATGAATTTAAGTTTTTGAGGATTTCTAAATCCAAAGTTTTCTTATGATGCTTTAGATTTAAAAAATATTTTTAACAAAATAAAGTCTTTCAAAATTAATTTTTCACACATCATAAAATGTCTCTCATAATAGCAAGAGACAAAACACTTATTGAGTAGTTGAAGAGATTTGTCACTTTCAGTAAGTGGTATATAGAGAAGTTTGAACATATCAGAATAATTGAAAACAAATGACAGAAACAACTCAAGATAGTTTAATTGGAAAATTTTTAATTTTTTACTTTTAAATATTGAAAAAAATAAAATGAACTATTGACATTTACTTTTTTTTTTGGAAAGCAAAAGTGCCACATAAGCAAAATCTTGCCCGTTATGGCAGACGAAACCAATGAAATTCTGTGAAACTGTATATTAAGATTAAAAATTGAAAATTTTAACTTTTAGATTACTTTGTCAGACCTTTCATCACATAAAACCTTATTGGGAATAACCACTGTCACACACAATAAGAAAAAATTGCTAAAAATAATAAAACCCATCAGCCACAAGCAATTTGTGAAGTTGTGCTATAAAATGTGAGTGTAACAATCGAGCAAAAGAAAATTGAAGAGCTGCATTTTCATTTTTGATTTACCCTGTAAATACAATCCAAGATAGCATAATGGCAGGGAATGAAAATTTATAACAATGTTAAACTAAAAAAAATCCTGAGGAAAGAATAAAAATTTCTTAGATTTACAAATCATGAAAGCTTCTGAGAAGATTCAATTTGAATGGAAGAAAGTGAAAGGTTGGCAAATAAAAAATTTATTAACTGCAAATCAAAATTTAAGTGATAAGAATTTCAATCAAAATCAAAACAAATTTTTCAGACAATTATTTAATTCTGAGGTCATGGTGGAAATTAACATGTAGCATATTTCTGTGTAGAATAATAAGAAACTAATATAACTTTGTAAGATATTTATACTTGACTACTGTTATCAATTTTAGTTTATAAAACTCTTTGCATATTTTTTAAATAGTAACCAATTTTACATGCTAAGATATAAAGGTTCCTGAAAGGTTTTTCAAAAGTGTACTATATGCCTACTTATTCTAAAATTTTTCATACATAAAACATATTGATCTTATTTATTTTTGATTTCTATAATCCCTAAGACAGAAAATCAAATTAATCATAGAAAATTTGGATATTATTTTATGGTGTCATCTATGAACATTGATTTTATAAGAGAATTGAACTTGTTAACTCATTGAAATTAAGACAGAGTACTAATCAATCAATGGATAGCTCAGCATTTGTGGAAGGAGATAAGATTAAATTGATCAGAATTACTAAAATAATATATCAACACTAGACTCTCATAGCACTGAGTAATCTATTATTTACACATGTGAACTTGTGGTCACAATTTCAGATCTGCTGAGATGGTAAAAGTATTTTAATTATTTAAGTCTCATATAATTAATAACCCATGACTTTATAGAAAAAAGCATATTGAAGACAGATTTTGAAAAGGTTACTTAATTACTTAAAGTTATGTAATTTAATTTTTATGTAATTTAAAAAAGTAAACAACTTCACTATATATCAAAATTACAAATATTACAAATACAGATGCTTCTTCATTTAGAAAGCTGATATTCTTATTATCAATGGAAGGAACAGAACATATGTTGAACATTTGAGAAACAGTTTTATTAATCTATCACTGCGAATATTCTGCTCCTAATTTTTAAATAGAAAAAATTAATCAAAATTTTGCATAAAAAAATACAAAAACAATATGAATTCCCTCATAATGTGAAACTAAATATAAACTATTTTGAAAGTGAAGCAACAAAAATCAAACTGACAGAATATATGTACAAACATAAAATTTGTTTCTCCTAAGTTAGTGCTTGATTTTTATTATTCAATTTGAGTATTACTGATTTAATAACTAATTATTAGAAAAAGTAGAAAAGTTATTGTAAAAGCCAGAATTAACTGAATATGCATTTTTGCTCTAAATTGATTACTGACATTAAGATATTTTCTAATGAAAGCAATTTTAGGCATGAAACAATAAGAAAGTAATGTTATTTTCTTATCACTCAAGCAGTGTAATAAATAAAACTCATATGTTCAACATTTTGTGCTTTAATTACAATCTATCAAATATTTCTAAAAAATTATTTTAAATGCATGATATCTCTTAAATTTTTTTTTTTTTTTTTTTTTTTTTTTTTTTTTTTTTGTGCTTAATATACAATTCTAAAATTTTGGTCACTGCTTTCTAAATTACTTTGGTAACCCAATACATCTACTCAATACGAAAAGATTGTTCACTTAGAAGTGAATAACATGTAGATAACAAAAGGTGAATAAAGCTATTGGAAAGATAAGATTAATGATAAATTTTAAGAGAATAATAACTAAAATAGAAGATTTTAAAAATAGCAGATATCTCTTATCATGGTAGCTGAAGAAAGCTTATCAATTCACCAAACTTTCAAAATAAAAAGCTTTATATTCATGTAACTTAAAAAAGGTACATTAAAAAATCAGTAACTGAATAAATATTAAGCTAACACAACATACAATTATTAATTACTTACGCAAGAGTACTTTTTGCTATAATTTTAATATAATTATTTCATATCATCATTCTACATACATATTAATATTAAACTTAATCACATATGCTATTTTTTTAATCATGCTAAGAGTTTATATTCTACAAAGCAAATATAAAAATTAGTTATCTGACATTTTAAAAAGAATCTCAATTTTGAAATATGACTAACTTTTACAAAATGTTTAAAAAATAACTTTTTTATATTTTTAGCAATTATGGCAGATGATTTTACATGAAACAATAGTCTAAAAACATTAGTGTCTAACAAAAAAGAAAATTATCTAAGAACCAAATACTTTTTAAGTTTATATGATTTACAGAAATTATAATTTGAACATAAGAAATGATAAACAACTTTAAAAATAAAAATATAAATGAGAAACAAAATTAAGTTTCATAAACAAAAAAAATATAAAAATATGACATGGAACTTAGTATATTTTTTTTAATAAATCTGTATAACATTATAACAATCATGAAAATGTATTCAAAATTTGCCTTTAATATAAAGCAATAAAAATTTCAAGAGGATATCATAACATTATATCATTTGAATTTCAAATCAAATTGTATTCTTAGTCTAATAAAAAAGCAATTTTAATGAAATTTCAACATCATTTAAGCAGTGACATTAACCACATTCAAATAAAATTTCTCAGAATTGTTTAGTTTGTATAATGACACACATAAGTATATTTATTTTCATAAAATTAAATACATTTTAATGAAAAAACTTTGTAAATAATTCTACTTTCTACATTTAAAAATTCATTTACATGCAAACTAATTAATTATTTTCTCAATTTTACTTAATTTTTATGAATGTAAAATCAGTTTATGAAGGAATTTGCTTTTAAGAAAAAGGAATGATTCTCCAAACTCTAAAAACTATACTGCTTTTATGCAATTTAATATTTCTACACCTTTACTGGATAGAGATAGTCATAATAATAAATTATAGAGGTCAGAATGCTTTGTTATAGCTAGGATTATTCTTATTTCTTATGTAATGCCTGCAATATTTTATAAGAGACAAGCAATTTTTCCTTTTTGAAATTAACTATGACTATTTTATAAATACTGTAATGACTGTAATGATTCATTAAACATTTTGTATTATTTAATGTTTTATTTTTCACTACATGGCAGTTAAAAATATGGTTTAAAATTAAAACATCAAAAACTTAAAACTCTACAGTCATTGATTTCAGACAAATATTCTTTTTAACAATGACACATATTGAATGCCATTATTTTTAGGAAGAATTTTCATATTAATTAAAATATCCAATAAATGGAAAAAATTAATGTGACCTAAAATTATGTTGCTAAATGTATCAAATTTTCTGTTTGTTGTCTTCCATTTTTAAAACCTTGTACTCATAACTGAATTAATAAAAAAAAAAAAAAAAAAAAAAAAAAAAAAAAAACCGCAAGAGAATATTTTAGTGTCAAATGTCACCTTTCCAATGAGCATAAATTTGAAATTGTTTGATAGATACCTCACGAGATAGCGATCACTACAGACATCTACCGAAAAAATAATGGATAACTTTTTTCCCCAAACTAATATTTATATAATGCAACTTAAATTTTACAATATAATCGTACTTTTTTACACTATAATCGTAGAAATTGAATAATGACGCAATACCAATTTTAAACATATGGCGCATTTTATTTTAATCTTAATTTCTTTATAATGGAAAATAAGAAATACAAAAATTGACAACATAAAAATTCAACAAAATGCTTACATAAAAGGATGAAAATGATTCCTTGGACATTTCCATAGTGCCGTGTGATGACTGTCAGAGTGATGATTAAAACATGAAAAAGCATGAGAGCTATCAACCATGGTTCAGTCCAGTCCACCTGTATACAAAATTCATATTCATCAAACTTCCAAGTTCATATAAAAATATTTATCATGCATATTTTTCAACTCAAATTGATGATATAAATATTAAAAAAGGACAAAAATTTAGGGAAATGAATTTTTATTAAGATACAGAAAAATGTATTTGATTACACAAGTAAAAAAATATTGAATAAAATTATTTAACTATAGCTGTGCAATTACTACACAAGAAGTAAAACAAATTAAATAGAAAAAAAATAATATCATTGGACTTTGTTTGCTACTCAAAAAATTTTTTGCACTTGAAAGCTAATCAAGATTTGGACTAGTTTTAAAATAAATCACTATAAATGTTGAAACTAAGGATGGGAATTGAATTCACAAAATGTTGAACTGAAGATCCATTCAGCTCAACAGTTTGTTGATTTAGTTCCCACAAACTGCCGAGCTGAATAGACACTGATCATTCAGCTTCCAACTTACTTTCAATACCAGAAACTGCAGTAAACACCTGAACAATCTTTCCTGTATAATACACAAGCAGAAAGACTAGCATAGGATTCCAAAGATGTGTCACCTATACCCACAACACAAGTTTTAAAACTTGTGTTAAAAGGGTATGGATTAGAAAGCAACAGAAAAAAAAGCAAATTGAAAAATACATTTATTGATAAAAGAGCTATTCCTTTACATTGTTTCGGTAAATGACAGGATGGAAGTATCACAATAACTGCATTCATTGAACTAAATATTCTAAAGTAGCTTTATTTAAGTGCATGAATCCTCTTAGCAAACATTTTCATATTGGATCGAGTAAGTAAGGAATAATGGAGTAAGTATTGCTTCCTCCATTATTCAATCTCCAAGCCATGGGCTACAGTAATTAATTAGGAAATTACTCTTTAAGATAACAAATGCAATTAATACATAATTTTATTGTATAAATGAGAGTCATTTCAAATCATGAGGTCACACATGAGTTTTTTAAGCTGATAGCTAAAATATTGTGATCATATATAACTAACATTTACTTGTGACATTGGAAAACTAGAATGAATAAAAAAGCATGTTAAAATTTATGTTTAATAATTATTGGCAAAAGCTTTTTTCCCCCCCTAAAAATTTTGCTTTAAAATTAAAATATAAAACTAAAATATTAAACACAAGAATAACTTTTCTAAACATTTTTAATAATTGCTGCACTAATTTAATTTGATCTTTAAATTTTATGCTCATAAGAAAATTGCAAAATTATTTTGATAACAATAATGCATACAAATTATTCAATATTTTAAAATATTGAATAATTTGTAATAAGTAACTTCTAAATAACATGTAATTCTGCAGAACAGAAATGTCATATATTTTTTCACTATTCCATTTGACAGAATATTAAAAAAGAAACTATGTATAAAAATGGGAAATAATATTTTGAAAATGCATGTTTATATAATTTAAAATGAAAAATATATAAATTTTTACAGAACACTCTTTACATTACTTATAATTCTAAAAGAAGTACTGCAATATCAATAACTAGTGTAGCCTCTAAATAATCTGTAATTAATTTTTAAGAATGTTAACACACATAAACGCAGAATGGAAATTTAGTTTGGACTTCCATCAGTCTGGAAACATCAACTGAAATAAAACCATATAAAAGTTTCTAGGATTTTTTGCTTACCTTAATAAGTAAATTTTATAATTAAATTCTTTTAATTAAAAAAAAGAAACAATACAACTCTGTTTAAACTATTGTTAATATGCATTTTTGAAAATAAAAATATTTTCATATATTAATATTTTGCATATACTTTTTAAATGGCAAAAGTTAAACAGTCCAAAAGCAAAGAGGTATATTTTCAAGATCAAATACACACATATGAATATGTACACATGAAATATTTTTCATTAGAAGAACATTTATATATAAACCATGAATTTTAAGCAAATTGAAGTAATTAAAAACTCATAAGAAATAATTTTTGGTCATAACCATGAATTTTCAAAATATCCAAAAATATTTACATAAGATTTACAATATCAATTTATGAAAATTCATAAAAAAAGAATTTATTCAAAATCTTAAAAGTAACAAAAATTGTCAATTAAAAGATATAAGAGAAAAAATATATCGTACTTCAATTTTGATAATTTTGTATTTTCTCATTATATATTAATTAGAATTATTTTCTCCTTTTGATCCATCTAACAAAATCAATTTAGTTTGGTATTAAATTCAATTTTAATTTGAGTCGTCTAATAACTGTTTTTCAAAAATATATTTTCGAAAAAGTGTCATTTTCAACAATTAGCATTCACCGCAGTTACAAATTCAAATTTAGAGCTTCTAATTTTATGTTTAAAACAAAATTTCACTATTAATATTTTAACAAATAATAATTTGTGGAATATAACTTACGCTCATATGTAATGAGACAAATCTTTCTCATAATTTAATATAATATAAATAAAACAAAACAATTTCAAACAAAATAAAGATTATTTATTTGAAAATTAAATTTTTTTTCATATTTCATAATATTGTTTTTAAAACTTGAATAATGAACTTTAACTAACTTGAAACTTGCATAAAAATACAAAAAAGACAGAAATCAAAATAAATTAATAATTAAAATAAATGTAAATACGAAGGGTTGAGGACGTATAACAAAGTGAATGCATAGTAAAATTAAGCTGGGATTTTTATGAAAAATCAAAAGAAAATATAAACATTAATTTCAAATAATAAATCAAAATTTTAATTTAATAAATATCTATTACTTTTAAAAAAAGCAATAATAAAAGAAAACATTAAAAATGTTGACTTTCCCTGATGATTACAAGAATTATTTTCCTATTTATTACTATTATTTTTTTTATAAAACTGCAACGAATGGTAGAAAATTTCAAACAGTAATTTCCCCACTAAATTTATACATTTAATAAATCATTGTGACACAAAATTTATAATAACAGCTATTAAACTAAAACAATGGAAGTTTAAATGCATTTAAATACAACACAAAATCTTACATACACGGTTTGTTCTTTTGATAGTGAGACATTCATATATACCAAATTGCTTTCCTAATCTATGAATGATCAGAGCTATTGAACTCTCATCAGATGTAAGTAAATGAGTCTTTTTTCAGAATAAAGTCTCGGTACACTTTCATTCTCTAATGAAAAGTATTTTAATATAAAACAATTAAAAATTCATGATAAATTAAATTTATAGAATTACAGTGATAAAAATCTTGCATGTTTAGAACTAGTTTAAATAATTTTACTAGTCATTTTTTACTCTTGTGCAAATAATTTACTTAAGATGTTTGATTAACTGTGGATTCTAATCAATTTTAGTTATCCATATCCAAAGTGGGAATAAAACTTATGAGCTACTACATTGACTTGACCATTAAAATATTTGAACAGCTGACAAATGTATATGACATAACTTGATATTCTTAATTTCGGATAAGCAATTTTTTATGCATTTGTGGATTTCAATTTGACAAATTTACAAACTACTTTTGAAGTTTAAAATGAAGTGTGTTTTTTACTTAATGCTTAAAGTAAACATTGTATAAAAATATAACAAATCAAAATGTATATATAGAAAAAGAGAAAGCATCATTAATTATATTTTTATGTCAAATGTCAACAATAAATTATGATTTTGTAATAATAATTAATTTTAATGACAACAAATAATTTAAAATTTTTAAATTATTTTTTAATAATTTATAATTTTTAAATTATATATTTCAATTTTCAATACATAATTTTAATTTTTAAATTCATTATATTCCCAAGTCTGTTTAATCTGAAACTGTTTACTTTTTACCATATTACCTTCCTTTTTAAATTTAATACTTTTCAGACATTTATTGATTGCATATAGAACAAGACAATAAAATACTTGCGCACGTAAAAAGATTTGCAAACTATAAAAGTAATTGATTTTGAATGCATTAAATTTCAACTCAATTATATGCATACTAAAATTAGTCTATTTTGTAACTTCAGCGCAGGATAATTATAAAGTAATTTCAATGTTTTAAAAATTAGTAAATAATAATCGGATATATTTCTAAAATTATCTAATATTAATGAAGATTAATCTGCAAAAAAATGTTGATTCCATAATAAAGTGTATAGATATCACGCAAATTATTAGTTGAAATGATTTGTTACATTATGAGTACATATTTAATTTAGTTTAACAAATTATTTAATAAGCTTAAGAACTATTTTATAAGAGAAACTTACTTCTTTAAAGAAGGTAAGAGGATTGAATTCTGTGTTATACATTTTTGGTAAGATTCGATTAGCATTCGTCAAAATTGCAGAAAACTCGGTTTCCATTTTTAAGTTAAATGTTCAAATGCTAGAAGAGAATAATCTGAAATGTAAAATTATGATAATACAGCAAATATCGGATAAGCAATATCAAATTTCATCTACTTTTATCAGCTGTATAGATGAAATTTGAATTTCTCAATCAGTTCGAAAAATAAGCACTTTTATTCATTCATAATACTTATTTACAAGTCTCGTTCGAATTTATCCTTTATCTTGCCAATTTCGTAATAACGACTGCTACATGAAAAGTTTTTCCGTAATAGCGTTTAATAATCAATACTATTCTGCCTCTCCAATTACTACTTTTGATGATACTGACGAATAATTGAGATTTTGATTAATAATGATGATTGATTATTTGGCGATTGATTATTTATAACAAATCCATTGTTATATGATAATCAAAAGCGGAAAATGGAGGTTTTGATTGATTGATGGATGAGTTTTATTTTAAAAGATTATTTATTTATTATCAAATTTAAAAGATTTATTATTTTAAAAGAGTTGATTACGATTCGTAAATTTTTGCTGATATGGGAGAAATGTATTCCATTCGTTTTAAATAAGACAATGAATGGCAAAAACAGCTCATTAAATGTTGCGATGTTCATTCTTTAAATTATCCATCTCGATGCCATTGAGTTGACCAGGGCAATAATTATCTTTTGAAAAATATTGCTCCAAATGCATCATCATGCTTCATTCTATGGCTGAGTAAGATCGACTCCTCCTTTATCCCTTTAGAGGGTCGATAAAACTGAACATCAATCATGCTTCGAAATTAAATACTGGGGATTTCGAGCTGAACTGTCCATCCAAAATGGATACATGATTCGCACTTCAAGGCTCTCTTTCATTAAAACAGATATGGATTTTGTTTTTGCAGATTGCTTGGCCCTCACATAGGTTATCATGTCACAGAGTTTAGTTTTAAACATCATATTTGTTTAATTTTTATTAATTCTCATTTCGACTTTTTCTAATGAAAATTTTGGTCAAAAGTCTTTTTCAGCGCATTGCAATAAAACTTGTTCTATGGTTACCCAATCCAGCTCAAAATTAATAGCACTAGAATCTATTTGAGCATTTGATGATAAGAATTTCGGTTATAAATTTCATGCAGTATTCCATAAAAGTTAATGATATTATTCCGTTTTGGAATGACAATAGTGAAATTACTATCGACAAATGATTAAAATACCGTAATTAACAAATAAAGTAAATAAGAAAAAAATAAATGAAAATGAATTTTTTTTTTTTCAGAAAAAGTGTTTTATTTGGAATCATTCGATTGCAGTGCTCTTTATGAGCAATTCTCTTATAGTGAAATTTATGACAAGCAAACAAGAAATGACTAATAAAACAATAAAGTAATAGCACACAGCAAAAATTAACACCAAAAAATTTCGTATTGTAGTGTCATTCATTACAAGAGTAAAACTTTTTTGAGCTCACTGGCGGGTAGTAGAGTACTGAGTGAATTTAATTATTAAGGTTGAATACCTGGATGTACTTGGTCTTTAGATTAAAATACTTCTAAATCTACCATTCAATTGACAAATGTTTATATTATTTCATTCATTATCTTGTATTATTTTCTATTCATCATATTGTTACAAATTTATTTGAATTTGTCTTTAAATATCTCAGATGGATAGGAAATACTCAAATTGAGCAAAAATTGCGCAAGTCAGTTATATTCAATGTTAAAAACAGCATTTCAAAATATTTGGCAGTTTGACGAGATTCTTGGTGAGAAATGGATACTCCTGAAAAAATCCATCATCAAAGCTCTGGGACCAATACTAAGCCAGATAGCTTTGAGCCTTCCAGAAGTTTGGCGTAACTCGTAAATCTCAAGCCAAGTCAGGTATAAATACCACTGCCCGACGTTAAGTGACTCCTCATTCAGCAGATTTGGGGAATCATCAGTTAGCATGGACGCATTTTCTTTCTCTCCAGACCATCTGTATTGGGAATACCCCTTTTAGGGTACCGCAAGATAGAGTTTTTATTCCAATGTCATACATCAGACTCACACTTGGTTAACTAAGTACTGGGTCCCTGAGGGTGCATTTCGGTCACTTCTTAGTTCTCTTGCTTAGACCAGGAACTCACACTCTGTCTCAGAATCTGAGTGGTCAAATTTCGACTTTAGTTTCTTCCCTGGTCAGGGGGGGATTCCCTCCCATTTCTCATCTCAAAAAATTATGGATACGGAACGGAACATGGCAGCACAGGACGCATTTCGTGTTACTCAAAAGCTGATGTTAGAAAGACTTTTCGATCGCCTCGACGAAATTTGCTTCATGATTCAAGGCATAACTAACTCAAAGGAATTCACCATTGAGGATAAAGCTACTCTTAGAGGAAAACTTAGAAAGTTCGCGTGACAACTTGGAAACGACTTCAAGAATGAAAACCACGAAACCGCAAATAAAATAGAACAGGACAACACTGAGGTTACCAGAATATACCACGGATATCCCTACAGGAAATAAATTCCAAATCCTTGAAACTTCAAATAACGCAACAAAAATGCCTAGCTTCAAACGAAACAGAAATCAAATCGAAGATTAACCTGATTCACGCATGAGTAAAAAACCTTAGATAGAAGAAAATGAAAACACCAGTACAATATCAGAACCAAGCCAAGACTTGAGCTCTCCAAAAGAAGACCCTCAAAAACCCACTCTGACCAAGCCATTCAAGAAAATTCCATTAATAGTCCTTCATGACTCTTTTCTTAAAAACAGCTCGATAAGAAATTCATTGAAACTAACCTTCATGGATATACGGCAAAAGCCACAACTTATAAATTAAAATTTAAATTCACGGACACCGACTCCCATAGAGCGGATGTAAAAATCTTAGAAAACAACAATGTCAACTATCTCATGTATGCACTACCTGAAGAAAAACCAATTAAGGTAGTCATAAGGGACCTTTCTGCTGATACTGAAATAAACGATATCACAGATAGATCTGTTAGAAGAGGGATTTGTTGTCTCCTCCATACATCAGATGACCCACCGCAGGGATGGCGAGTTACAAAAGCTCCTTCTATTCTTGGTCACCTTGTCAAAAACTAACAAGGCCAAAGAAATATACAGTCGGTCTAAAAAATGTGTGAGCACCGGTACCCTTTCGAATTTCGATCACATTGCAAAATGCCATATTCAAAAAATGAACGAAACGAATTTTACGTGTGACATTCAAATCAAATCTAAACGAGATTTTTTTTTTATGTCATGTAAAAATTAAATTTGGAAACAGCAAACAATTGCAGATTCTGAAATCAAGATATCGCGTACTTGGGAAAAGACAAATTTTTCACATGCGTTTCGAGCGTCTTACAAGTCCGTTGCTCATCTCACCAGATTGTGTCTTTCGCCTTGTTCGGAAATTATAAAGTAAGAAATATGTTTCATATTTCATATTTTATGTTTCCAGATTTTTATATTTGCGCTTAAGAAGAGTTCGCATTTCATTCGAGCTTCAGTTCCAGTTGCAGGAAAGAATGAGCCACAGTCTCTGGATTTTTCCCAATAAACCAAGTCTTCACAAATCTCGGCTATCGAACACTGTCACGGCAATCGTGTTCCTTTATTCACAGAGCCGGTCTCGTACAATAAAGAGCAAAGGTCTCCGACGACAAACAATGGATACGATTTGCATGATCATGGACATGGACGGCTTCGTTCACGAAAGAAATTTCTTGTGTCGAGAACTCGGATTGATCGAAGCCATCAACGAAAATCCAGTGCCGTACGGATTTCGATTCGACCTTCGACACATTCATCTGAATCCGAAAGATTGGCGTACCGCAAAATATTGCAGCAAACGGATTCACGGACTGAGATTTCGAGTCAGCTTCAGAGAACGGGACGTGAAGCCATTGAACGAGCTCGAAGACATCCTGAAATCGTTTTACAACAGAACGCAAAACGCGAATAAAGACGTCGTGGCTTACAAAGGCGGTCGATACGAAAAGGAACTATTGAACGCTTTAAATATTCCAAATATCAATTTGGAAATTCATGGTTGCCCGAAATTCAACGCTTTGGTGAATCAAGAAGACCATAGAAAATGGCAATGCGATTGGCACACGGAGATTATGGAATCGGAAGAATGTCATTGTGCTATGGTCGAAGTGATTGTTTTCAACAAGTTCGTTCAAAATTGTCTCGAACGGCAAGCATAATGTTTCGTTACTCGATAAAAAAAAAAAAGAATTTTGTCACAACGAACTCTTTCTTTTCTAAGGAGAAACAAAGATCTTCATGTTGATAACGACTTCCGGCTCATATCGTATAAAAGGAAGAGCCGAAACGGACGCTCGTCACATTCTGTTCTCAGCTTTCGAAGCGTGCAGATCCGTTTTCTTTCTCTTTTCGAAAATGACTTACTACTTGAATTTCGTAGCAAGACTGAAACTCGTTCAAAACGATGAAGGCGAAACGACGGCTGGCGAAATCAAATTCACTAACACATTCGATGGGAAGAAAATTTCCGTCATGTCTGGCCTGACTCATTTCCAAATGCCGTCGACAGCAACGCAAGACTGTCAAAAATTCATCGTTCCTATCAAAGACATAGAAGACTTTATTAAAAACGAACTGTAAGAGAAATTCCTGAAAGGAGACGATGGCTGGGATCCCAGCATAGTGAGTGACGAGCCATGGACTGTCATTTACTTGTGGAATTTGATGCCGTACGTGTATTATTTTCCCAAGGGGATACTCGAAAATCTTTTGTCGAAAACCAATTGATTGTTCGCCTTGAAAGGTTAGCCCTTTAGGCTTAGAAATTAAAGGGGTAAAAAAATCGCAAAGAGTGGCACTAGTGTGCGCTCTCTGCGAATTTTTTACGACACACAATGAACCAATTTTGGTACTATTGTCACAACAAGATTTGTTTTCTTTTCTAACGTTGAAAACCAAAGTTTAAGATATTCATGTTAATAAAGACTTGTCTTGTATAAAAAAAACAGTCTAAAAATAAATTTGACGTTGTTGACTAACGTTGAAACAAGAGCCAAAGATCTTCTTGTTGATAACAACTTTCGGCTTGTCCTGTATAAAAGGAAGAGTCGAAACGGATGCTTCACGCATTTTCTTCTCAGCTTTCAACACGTTCAGATCGTTTTTTTTTCTCAGTTTTCGAACATGTCAGTCAACGTGAATTTCGTGGCAAGAATCAAGCTGATTCAAGAAGCCGGCGAAACTGATACTGGAGAATTAGAATTCACCAGCACATTCGATGGAGACAAGATTTCAGTCGTGTCCGGCATGAGATTTTTCGAAATGCCAAAGACAAGCGATGGTCGTAAATTCGTCGTTCCTGTAAAAGACTTGGACGAATTTTTGAAAGATCATCTGTATGAAAAATACTTGAAAGGAGACGATGACTGGGAGGCCAACATTGCCAGTGGTGAGCCATGGACAGTCAATTATCTTCGTGATGTGTTACCACTCGTGTTTTATCTTCCCAAGGCAACGATCGACGAACTATTGAAAATCGAAGAATAATTGCCTTGAAAGGTTAGCCCTTTAGCCTTAGAAATTAAAGGGGTAAAAAATTCGCAGAGAGTTGCACTTGTGTGAGCTCTCTGCGAATTTTTTACGACACACAATTAACCAATAATGGGACAATTCAAAAAGAAGACGCCGACCGATTTCTTCATAGACAAAGACTTGATTCATGTCACTCGAGAAAGCATTGCGACCATATCGACCATTTGGGACCATTTCTCAAGCTTCTATTACTTTATTCGTGAGCCATCTGAACAATAAATGAGTACGCGTCGTGCGAACAGTTTGAGAAAAGCCACGCTTGACTCGCTCGATTGTCTTGCTCGGATGGTTCAACAAGCGAATATTGCAATCGATTCCTGTCTCATTCTCTTGGCTCGGACGGATTTTCTTCCTAGGTCCGATTGAGACGGTTGGTCGTCTTCGTATTCCTTTATTTAGACTGACTGTCAGCCAGTCGTTGTTCATTCTGAGATCTGTCTTATTCTTCTTGTTCTGTGATCATCTCGACAAGAATAAAAACACACGTTTGCAAGGACCACGATATGAACAACGAGCTCACTGGTCGCAAGCTACGATCTTTCTTCCAAACTGTAGACTAGCTCTCTCAGCAAGAATCAAGAGACCCCAGTCGCTCGTCAGCGGACGAAGTGTGAAAAACATTTACAGAGGCCACCGTACAAGCCAATTCAACACAAGCCAAAGAAACGATTAAACCAGTCATCGAAGCCTGTTCGACATGAATTAGAAAACGAGTCGAGAAAATCAAGGAGACATCCATCGAGACGCTTGGACTCATCATTAGCTCGGAAACCGTATCAAAGTCAGCGTTCGAGACGAACGAGACAAGTCACATATCATTCTGGATCCATGGTAGTGTTGGCCATAAGCGGAAGATCGTACACTCTGACAAATGGAATATTTTCCTACAGCGAAAACTGGAACGATCATTGGGACAGTCACCTATTAACAGACATTGAAGAGATGGATGTCGGAAGACTGTATGTCGTAAGCAACGAAACAAAGTTTAAATTCAAAAGAATTTGCAAGACCATCGAGCCTGTGTTGCTGACGAATCTGGGAAATATTGGAATTTGTACGTTCTGCCGGGACGATGAATGTCACAGATGGAACGCAATCGTCGGTGGAATCCAAAAATGATTGAAGACAGTTATCGAACCAATCAGACATTAGCTTTCTTCTTCTCCCATTTAAAATTTTTTGGAAAATAATTTTAGTCTTGGCTTCTTTCGAGACGTAACATAAATTAAGAATGTCGTCTTCGTGAGCGTACTGCCACATCCGATTCAAGCAGCACTACGAGATCCACGAGTCAATGCTCGTTCCGTTCCGACTGGATTGTTGCAACAGACTGGTTCACCCCACTTGCTTACTGTTTCACAAGAATCAACCATGTCAGTTTTGTAAACGGCCGCACTCGGAAAGAGACTTGCTGTTGGCTTCGGAAAGACCGGTCACGAAGATGCCGGCAGAGTACTAGAACAAAGAAGTGGACAAATATTGGCGTTTCAGAATGACTTGGGTCTTGTGAAAATTTTGTGTGTCCTGCGAAATGTCCAACAATTAGAAAAACAAAAAGAGCCTGTCGAACCGAGCTCTTCTTGTATTTCTACGACGATTTATTTAACAAGATTGGGAAAAGAAACCAAAAGTCTTGATGCTTTATTTGTCGTACAACGTTCATCCACGCGCGATCAAGTCATTTCAAAATGTGTGTCCGTGTCTTTTTAAAAACAAGAACTCGGTAATCGAGAAGCTTGTTGGAAATGAACCAGCCCGTGTTGAACAAGAACCCAGTAATAAAGAAGCTTGTTGGACACGAACCATCCATGTGAAACAAGAACTCATAAAAGTAGCTTGTTGGAAATGAACCAGACGTGTGGAACTAGAACCCAGTTATAAAGAAGCTTGTTGGAGACGAACCAGCCGTGGGGAACATAACTCATAAAAGAAGCTTGTTGGACATGAACCAGCTATTTTGGAAAAAAATCTCATGTCATCAAGAGAAAAAGCTTGTTGGACGAATAGCTTTTCATAATATTGTTTAACAAAGCGACGTAAAAGAATGGCCTCGAGCCGTGGCCGCAAAGCCAGACCCAAGGCCATTTTTCTACCCACTTTCATTTATTTTGTGAAAGTGGAAAGACAAAATATTCAAAGATCTTCTAAGGCATCGCTCCATGAATCCACGTCCATTTCATCGTCACTGGACCATGGACAATGGCAAATATCTTTGGTCGGCTCTGGATAAATGTCGAGAAATGCCAAATCCATCGAAGTTATCGGCGTGTCACAGTGAGGGCATTGCCGATTTCCATCGTTCACCCAAGACTTGATGCAACTGTAATGAAACTTGTGCTGGCATATTCAGAGCACGAACGGTTCACAAAACGACTTGCATTTGCCTCGAACGAACGGAATTTCGCATGTCATGCAAGCCGGCTCCGGTTCGTCGGTGGATCTGAATTCAGTTTCCATGTCTTCTTGTGGCACAGGCGGAAAGTCGAGTTTTAACAGCTCGTATTCGATCGACTCAAAGGGCGCAGAACATTTCAGACAACATTTGTTTTCCCCTCTGTATATGTTGAATAACATCAGACAACATGTGGAAATAATGTCCACACGACAACAAGTAAGGACAAGAATTCACAATTTTCTTGTCACAGCAATCGCAAATTTTACAACAAGAAGAATAAGAAGACATGTTGACAGCACGAGCTCAAATTTCAGAATGAACAACTGACAGTTCTGTGACACTTGTTTATATATACATCATTATATATTATATATACCTGAACTGAGATGATAAAAACGGCTTATTCGAATCTTTGATATTACATGGTGTTATCGTTTCCTGTTTGAACGCAACGGTCTCCGATTTCCTGTTTGAGCACGATGGTCTGAATGCGATCTTTTCTTGTTGTACTCGTTCAAATAATTGGGAATTGCAAATGGCTCGTGTCTCTTGATTTCCTTTGATGTTCGGATCGATAAAGTCAGTCGGAATACGAAGCTGACCAACCGTCTCGATCCGACCTATAAAGAAAATCAGTCCGCGCCAAGAGAATGAGCCAGAATTCTATACAAAGTTCGCATGCTGAGCCGTCCAACACAATCGAACGGATCAAGCGCATCTTGATTATTTACGAATAAAGTGAAACACTCGTCTCAATCGAAGAAGCTGGCTTCACGTCTTCATGGCTGTGGAATGGATTCGTTCGCTTGAACTAATCGCGTGTTTATATAAAGCGTCTCGTCCAGCGAGCTGATCCGTTGCTGTTCGACTCGCGAATAAAGTGATACAAAGTCTGGATCGGACGAAGATAGCGAATGTCATCTGAGGACACTCGAGTCATTGGAATTTGTTCTGTCTCGACCGGAAGCCGAAAGTGACGCTCATGCTCCAGTGGGAAAGAACATCGACATGTGAACGGTTCTCTTCAAATCGATTTGCTCCCAGTTGACTGTCATCTGAAGATTCGAGACGACACGCTGACATTGTGACTCGGTCAGTTTGGAATCGGTCTTGTTGACTTGGATCCGTCCGAGCCAGGATTCAATACAACGTTTGTTTGTGGATTCACGTCCGACAATCGGTCCGAAGCAAGCCAAGTGTATTTCGATTCATGAATAAAGTGGAACACTCGTGGTGTAGAAATGATTCGTTAACTTGAACTAATCGCATGTTGGAATAGTCTAGACGACACGTTGCGGCTCGTCCAGTGGTGGGATTCAACTCGAGCCGATCGTAGCATAAAGTGATATGAAAGCGACTGCTTGTCACCCGAATCATTGGACTTGTACGTTTGGACTGACGTCTTGATGGGAGACAATCGTGAGTGGGAAAAACAAAACGATCGAAATGAATCCATCTGAATGGTTCTCTTCAAATTGATTTGTTCCCAGTCGAGTTGATCTTTCAACTGGAACCGTCATGTCAACGACTCGAGATGGCCTCGGTCAGTTTGGAATCGGTCTTGTCAATCGAGACATCCAGTCATTACGACTCGTGCGATTTGACCGAAAGACGTTGAAAGCAATTTGAAAATAGAACTCGGACTCACAAGACAAGTAACAACGACACGAATAGTTAGCCTTTCGACAGGGAACACTCATCTTAACGAGACTCGAGACGACATTGTCAGGATGGCCATGTGACTTTGTCAGGTCGATCCAGAATAAAGACATGCCAGTCGTTTCGACTCGTGCGATTTGACGGAGAGCCATTGAAAGCAATTTGGAACTAGGACCTACAACAAGACAAATACGAGATATGAAACCAAAAAGAATACTGTCAGAAGAAAAGAAAAAAAGATAGTATAAGTAAAAAAAAAAATTTTTTTTTTACTTATTCTACTCTCTTTTCTTTTTCCAATATTCCTTTTGGTTCCAGTTCTATTACTTGTCTTGTTTTCTTCCAATTCTTCTGACGCGTCTTTCGTACTTGATTCTCTGATTATTTTACAAGTCCATTGTAGAACGATGCCCATCTAAAGATTTGCATTCGTTCTGGCGAAAACAACGGATTCTGGAAATGGTTAACAATTTGAACAAGTCTTAAAGAGTCTCACGTGGAAACCTCAACACGAGTCACAAGTTCTAGCACTTGTTCGAAAACAGCGTTCGTGTTCCGTTTTTATAAAGCTTGGGTAAACGGTAGCATGTGTAAAAGTTCCTCATGCTTCGTCCGCTGACGAGCGACAGGTGTTTCTTGATTCTTGCTGAGACTCAGCGACTGATGATTCTTGATTCTTGCTGAGACTCAGCGACTGATGATTCTTGATTCTTGCTGAGGCTCAGCGACCGGTGTCTCTTTAGTTTTGCTGAGCCTCAGCACAAGCATTTTTTCGGAATCAGGCTTCGTGTTCCGTTTATCTAAAGCTTGGTCATACGGTGGTCTGTGTAAATGGTCTTCCCGCATCGTTCGCTGACGAGCGACAGGTGACTCTTGATTCTTGCTGACAGAGCTCAGCATAGCGCTTCTTTCGTTTTTCCAAAGCTTGGGCATACGGTGGCCTGAGTAAATGGTCTTCACGCTTCATCCGCTGACGAGTGACTGGTGTCTCTTGATTCTTGCTGAGCATTAGCACAAGCGCTTGTGCTTCTTCCGTTTTTCTAAAGCTTGGGCATATGGTGGCCTGAGTAAATGGTCTTCACGCTTCGTCCGCTGACGAGCGACTGGGGTCTCTTGATTCTTGCTGAGAGAGCTAGTCTACAGTTTGGAAGAAAGATCGTAGCTTGCGACCAGTGAGCTCGTTGTTCATATCGTGGTCCTTGCAAACGTGTGTTTTTATTCTTGTCGAGATGATCACAGAACAAGAAGAATAAGACAGATCTCAGAATGAACAACGACTGGCTGACAGTCAGTCTAAATAAAGGAATACGAAGACGACCAACCGTCTCAATCGGACCTAGGAAGAAAATCCGTCCGAGCCAAGAGAATGAGACAGGAATCGATTGCAATATTCGCTTGTTGAACCATCCGAGCAAGACAATCGAGCGAGTCAAGCGTGGCTTTTCTCAAACTGTTCGCACGACGCGTACTCATTTATTGTTCAGATGGCTCACGAATAAAGTAATAGAAGCTTGAGAAATGGTCCCAAATGGTCGATATGGTCGCAATGCTTTCTCGAGTGACATGAATCAAGTCTTTGTCTATGAAGAAATCGGTCGGCGTCTTCTTTTTGAATTGTCCCATTATTGGTTAATTGTGTGTCGTAAAAAATTCGCAGAGAGCTCACACAAGTGCAACTCTCTGCGAATTTTTTACCCCTTTAATTTCTAAGGCTAAAGGGCTAACCTTTCAAGGCAATTATTCTTCGATTTTCAATAGTTCGTGGATCATTGCTTTGGGAAGATAAAACACGAGTGGTAACACATCTCGAAGATACTTATATCAGATATCTAAATACAGATTCACACACTTTACAAATCTTGTAAACATCATCTGATGGGTATATTAATTTACCCTATGATTTGAAGGAAATCAAGGGCAAATTATAGGGAGTAACTGCTTGTAATACATTTAAACATCTTTCACATTTAATAAGTTGGTTTAATTTTTTTACTACAAATCCTGCAATATAATAAATTATATCACAAGAAAATTCAATAAGCAAGTCTAGTTTAAAATATATATCTTACTCTTCTATAATCAAATCAGGACTTCTTGTTTGTTATTGAAGAATGAACAATATTATTTTGAGACGTGTACATATTATTAACATTAATAGGTGAATTGTATCTAGGTACACTTAAAATACTGATTTCAGTTAAAGGAATACAATTACCAGAAGATGCAGGTTTCAATTCGGCTTTCATAAGCAATTTTTTATAAGCTGCTTTGAATTGGCGAGCTGTTGGATTGTTATCACTGCCACCATGAAATCTTATTGATGAAAAGAAAAGTTCTAAATGATCTTGGCTGACCTTGTAAAATGGAAAGTAAAATAATGGAGGATTTGCAGGACAAATTAATAATTCTGCTATATGAATACAATCTGAATGCATACTTTAAATCCTAAAAATCCAATTTTCCTGTTGGAATCTAAAATTTTTGGACCTGCAACACTAACCCTCAAATTGGAAATATAATCATTTGCTTGCTTTAGAAATAATTTAATATTTTGCATATCAGATTGACTTAGAGCTTTTTTTAAAACCATGTTGTTTATTAGATCTTGAATTTAAAATATCAAACAGAGTGTTAAAAATTCTACTGTAGCTTCACTACATTTAAAATTATTGAGTTTTAACTTGTTGTTGCAATATTCAATTGCACCTGCAACACTTTTACTAAACACTTGAGCAGCTAATTTGACCTTCATTTTCGGTTTGTGATAAGACATGAATAGCCTTTAATTTATTTCCCATATGTAATCCTTCTGATTCTTGAAGTTTATGTAATGAATCAATATATTTTCAATTTATAAGAGAATTATTAAAAACCAAACTTTTCTTATCTCCAAAAGTATTCCTTACACGTTTCAACATATGTGAAGGATGAAAAAAGATTGCAATTTTGAAATTTTCATCAGGATGTGGAAAAGTAGTTATAAGATTATTAATATCAAGTGAAAAGCTAAGAACTTTTGCCATTGTTAAATTAGATGCTAATCCATCAAATGTCAGGGAAACAACAGTAGCACTAATATTCTTTAAAAAGGATAAAACATTTTGATTTA
>JAPDSC010073397.1:0-36698 GCA_026290005.1 Latrodectus geometricus | reverse complement strand
TTTTTTTTCTATACAATTAAAATTTTAATCATACTGTGCATTTTTTATTTTATGTGACACCCATATTATCAGCAATACATATTTTAGACTATTCACTTCAGGTTATGCAGATAAAAAATTGCAGCAGGTTATGCGATGCTTTTTTTTTCCCTTTTACTTTAAAAAAACGCCATGTGGACAATATAGTGCTGCGGATTATAACAGAAAAATATGGTAATCACAATTTTACTGTGTCTAATAAAAATGAAGTTTTTTAATTAGTTTAACAACATTATCCCTAATTCCAAACATTGTTTATTTTCTTGTGACAATAAAACATAAGGAAAAAATTATCAAATATTGAATCTAATATTAAAGAATATAGTTGTGGAATGGAAACTAATTTTTTGTCTACAAAAATTGTAATATATTTTTCAAGAATACTAATTTTTAATACAAATTAATTGTATCATAGAATTTCATAAAATGATCAAACATTAATTTGAAGTTTTCCCTCTTGGAATTTTTTTATATGGCACACATGTATTAAAATTTATGCATTTAAAAGCTATATACTACATTTTACTTTTATTTATAATCCCATATTATAGGGACTAATATATGATCTTTATCTGCTATATTTGATTTCTGATGCTTTCGATTTTTCTGAAAACTCTGAATATTTTACTTCATTCAGCAGTGTATAAGCACTTTTGATGTTATGGGAAAATTTTTAGAGTTGGTGAGAAATATAAAATTATTTTTTGTATTTCTGTAAGAACTTAACTATGAAAAGACTCTTAAGATGAAAGGACTTTTTTTGTCTATAAGATTCATTGATATCTTTCTATTTTTTTATACTTGAAATAATTTGAAGGTCGATTGATTTATTGTGAAAAATTTAAGAAATCAAGTCAAAATACTGTTTAACATAGAAGTTGATCTTGTTGTTTTTCTTCATTCTATGTGTCGGTATTTAGATACATTAGCTTGAGAGTTTAATCTGATCTTGATCTAAATGCCTGTAGTGGTGTAAAATTTACAATAAACGAAGGGTGGCCAAGACGTTGACAGCGGTCTACCAGTTGACCGCGAAGACATTTTGGGTAATCCATGCGACCATCCCGATAATGACCTCGGATATTAACAATTCAATTTGACTTATGACATAGAATCAATGAATTATTTAAAATAAAAATTTACTACAATCTACCCTTTAAAACCCAAAACAAACTGTGCAAAGGTTTATGATTTAAGACCTAAAACGGACATAATGAGCGTGATTAAAACATTCAAAGAAACTATAGAAAGGTATGCATCTCAATTAAGAAAACATGAATTGAGAAACTTCAAAAACATGAAGGAAGAATGCATCCATAATCCAAACTGAGACTTCAAAGATTTTGCTTCACACTTGTTTTGTTTGAATAGTTTGAAAGAAGATTCACTGACTTAATTAGGTTGAAAGAAATAAATTTTATGATATTTCCATTTAATAAAAATGTCAACATTGTTGGAGTATCTGAAAAAAATAGGGCATTTAATAGATATCACATCAGTCATGGTCGAGGAAGAAATTATTAAATTAAAATGCGATATATTTCTTAAATCCAGAGCATATTTAACGATACTGATTTTTGGAAATTAATTTCTGAGGAAATGTTTCCAAATATTTACAAATTGATTTTGTATTTCAAATCATACTTTGGATCAAGGTATCTTTGAGAATCTGCTTTTTCAACCATGAACAAAAAACAAACATTGGTCACATTTAACAGATGAAAATTTAATTTTGTGTTTATGCATTGCAATTAGATCGTACCAGCCACAATATGATAAACTTGTCGCAGGTATGCAGTGCCAACTAAGTGAATAGAATGGTCATTTTTTGATGTACGAATACTTTGATTATTTTCGTCAGTAAATTTTTATTTTGTAAATATTAATATTAAGTTTTTTTTTTTTTTTTTTTTTTTTAGAAAAATTATATAATTTACCATTTTTTCTTGTTACCGAAAATAAATATTTACGTTAATTTAGCTCTGCCATTGGTAGAGCGCTTTCGATTTTTTAAATGGGCAGTAGATCCCGGATACCGAAAGCTTGGTCACCACTGCTATAAACAGCCCATGTTGAATAGTATATGCATATATAATTTCACTATAAAATAACAAATCGTAAGACTTCTTTCCTTAATTTTTTTATAAAGCTGTAAATCATTGACATCATATGAGTATGATGCTTTAGAAATAATACTGTTATTTTAACATACTTTGACTTTATTAACTGTGTATTCAGTTTTTAGAAAATGCTGTTAAGGGAAATATATTTTTAATTTAAATGTGTTTTTATTGATAATTTTTTTTTATCTGTCTAGAAAAGTTATGCCAGAAAAACCCATTTGCTTCTGTCAATATTTATTATGATGAATTTTGGATCCAAAAGCAAGAAACTGCCTTTACCAACTGGCTAAACTTTATACTGACACCTAATGATGATTTTATACCTTCAGAAGAGATCCAATGTAAGATTATAATAAATATGAACTATATATTCACATATTTTTTTAAAATTATTGATATTTTTAAATGAGATAATAAATGTTTTGTTAAAATTATTTCTATGCAGATCCATCCATTTATAAATTTGCCTTACAATTTCAAATTTAAATTTAATTACTAAGAATATTTTCAAAATCCAAGAAAATAGAATGTTGTGTATAGATATTACTGAGAGAATAAACTAAGGGAAATATTGAGTATATTAAATTAAATGAATGTTCTATAGTTCTTTTCAATTTATGTTTTCAAATTTTATCAATTAAATTTTTTATTTTCCATTCATATATTTTTCATACGTATTCATTTAGAATAACTTTAGACTACTTTTACAGAAGTTTCAAATGAAATAGTGTGTAAATGACACCATTTAAAAAAAAACAAATATTTTGTAAAATTCAAATAATTTGAAGTAGTAAAACATCTAGTGTTTTTCTTTTAATGAGATTCTTGTTAAATTTGTAAAAGAAAATATTAAAAAACTATTCAATAAAATAACATTTATAACTTATTCTAATTACATGCATAAAATTAATATATTTGTAATTATAAGTTCTTTTAACAACTGGAAAGTGCCGATAAAAATTCATATAAAAAAATAAGACAAGCTAGTTTCTGCTTAAAATCTAGGAATTTTTTCTGTTATCATTCCTAAATTATAAGCCTTCTTTTTGTTAATGTTGAATCCAGAATATTTCGTACACACAATGTTTCTAAAATTCACCTTGCATTATAGAAGAAAAACTCTTAAGAAGGGCATTAACTTTCATTTATTGTAAGTTAGAATAATGATTTGTAGAATTTCTGTTTTAGTTATCTTATTGTTATCTAATCTAATCAAATCAAATCAAATTTTATTTTTGTAGATTTTTTAAAATAGGTTGTTTGTTTCCTTAACATGCTGTTTAATTCAAACTGCCATGTTTGTCTTAAAGACAATTTATAATACACTTTGACTCTCATGGATTTAATAATTCATTTCCAATCTGTCTTGTAGCCAAAGAGTTAGTGCTGTAGCTTTCAATATTTCAAGAGTTCATTCCCACTTTGGGCTTGGATGTTTATAAGTGTTTGGAATAACTTTAAAATCCCAATATTAGAACTTGTGTACAAAATATAACTGTTGAGCAACAAACAAACAAATCAATTGCCAACTTAAAATTTTGTTTCTTATACACATCTATTATATTGGTTATATCTGAAGAAATAGGATTTTTTTTAAAGTATATGTTTTGAAAGTGCAGAAATCCATAAAGTTTTGATTAATATAATTTGCCAGCACTTAAACCATCTTTTATTACTATAAATTTCTTTTGTCTCACAAAACTGGAAACAAAAGGAGACACATGTTTAAAAAAAAATTATGAGTATGTTTTTAATAATTTGAATTAAAAACTAGTCCAATTATTTAAAATAAAATTGTTCAATGCTAAATTTATGAAAGCAACTAATATTAAAATTAACTATATGGTTATAAAAATTTACATACCAATAAATTTTTATTAAAAACAAAAAATTTAATGATAAAAATGTCTCAAATGTCTCAATAGTTAAAGTTATAAACATTGATGTGAATTGTAAGTTATTCATTGTATTAATATTATAATTAAAATTCCTAAAAATCTTTGAAATAAGTACTGCATAAATATGAATTTGATGCAAGTAAAGATAATTTTACACTTTTTCTTATGTGTACCATCACAGGTTTAGATTAAATAAAAAATTGTGTTTAATGTTGAGAATTATAATGCTCTTACATAAAATGTATCACAAAAGGTAGTTCTTTCGAAAATTGCACTTTTAACAAAGCTATTCATTGATGAGAGAAAGGAGAATTTATAAATTTTATTAATGTCTGTATAAATAATTATAGATAATGAAAATGTTACTTTTATAACACCAATTTTAAATGATTTCACAAAAGATATATGCTGCCATATTTGACAAAATTTTGCTAAAATAATAAAACTTTTATTAAATGTAAAATCTGAAATAGTTTATTAATTAGATTTTTGCTTGTGATGCTTTTGATTTTAAAACTTTTAAAAAAATTAATGTTGAAAATTGCTTTTGACATGGTGTGTAGTAAAATAAAAAAAATATAACAAAAGTAATAATTTTTTTCTTTTAATTGAAAAAATGAAATTTAGTTCATGAAAGATATTCTTGTTTAAATGTTAATAAATATTCAAAAGTAATAATTTTTCTCTTGCAATAGAAGTAAAATTTCAATTATTTAATCATTTCAGATTTAAGTTCACAAATTGCTATTATCATTTTTTACTTATATTATAACTATTCTGCCCAGGATACTGAGAATTCAGTTTGTGAGTTATTGAACCTTTTAGTTCAATAGCTCACAAACTAAATTCTCACTTTGAGTGTGACTGCTTATGTATTTTTGAATCTCTTAACTTGTTCATCGTAACCAGATCATTTCCTGTGAGTAGCTATAGAATGAGAAATCAATCCAATTAGGCTTTGATAATTTTCTATAATATTTTAAAGGTTTCTAAATATTCATGCTGATATAAGTATTTAATTTATTTAAAAGTTTGGATAATTTATTTAAATATGTATATGAAGGAAGTAATAAAAGAAAATTAGAATTTGTTTCCTATATATAGTATAAACTTATTTTGATTTCTATTCATCAACTTTTGAAAATGATATTATGGATATATATTTTAAAAAACTTATTTTTACATGGTACGTTAAAGTAGTTTCCAAAATTTTATGGAGAAATTGTTTTAGTGAATTTTGAGGATTACGTATTTTGATGTCTATAAAATTATGCATATTTGAGTCTGAAAAAATGTCTCTTTGTTTGGAATAAGAAATGAAGTGTAGAAATTGTATTAATATGAAATTGATGAATTCAAGTATAAAACTTTTCTTTCTCAGCATTTTAAAAGATACCATTTATTCTTTTTAGTTAATTCAGCTGAGATTTGGCTTGCAAGCATGAAAGATTCTACATCAACAGCAGCTCCTTCGAAAGAAGATTTGTCATTTTGGACTTACACTGCAGCAAGTCAACTGAACAGACTAAGAAAAGCTTCCTTTTCCCTTTACCAATCTGATGAGTTAGGTAAAGTAATTAAGAAAATTGAGAAGGAAGTTGATCTAAAAAAAATTATTGTAAGGAAAGACTGCGCCATTCATGCTGATTTAGGTAAGAATGAAATTCTATTGTATATGTCTATTATGAGTGCATTGAAATATTTTTTCTGATTATTTATTCTTTAAAATATAGATAAAATCCTACCAGCCAATGTAAATTTAGTGTGGTTTCTATTTTTCTCACTAAATGCTGCAGTTTTCTCGCCAACCTAAATTAACTGATTTTGTGATTATCCATATTAAAATCTTAATTGCATTTAAACTTGAACTTCAAAAATAGAACAAGACTGTAATATTCAATTTCAAATAACGAATTTTGAATATTTCATTATTAATTACTCTTATTATACACACACAGAAATGTTATAAAACTAATAACTAGAATATATAATTAATAATAACCATTATTTTTACTCATTCAATAAAATGCGTAGTCAATTTTCTGTTACATTCTTCCAATTAAAAGAATGCAAAGATTTTACAAGTACACCATATGTAACAACACCAAGTATTAACTGCACTATATAACATACATTTTTAGAAAAACTGATTTCAGTTAACTGAACAGCAATATCCACCTTAAAAAACAACAGTATAAACGTAATCTAACACGTGAGACAACTGGGCAATAAAGTAAAGTGAATAATATAACTAGCATTTTTATGAGAGTTTCTAATTAATAAGCATTACAATTCACAGTATACCTAAATACATGTGTCAAATATTTTTACACAATGGCTTGATAAATTATATAAATTATTGCATAGAACAATTATATTTGTAGGTATAGTACATAAATTAAAAGTAGGCTTCTGTGAGTGATGATTAAGTGAAAAGAAAATTTTTATAAAAAGATAAATTTATTACTATCTATATCTTTAACTTGCTACACACTTATTAAAATTAGAATTTTTCTACTTGATACACTTTCAAAATAAAATATAAATTCGAGCACTTAAATTTCAGTCAAATTAAATACAATAAAAATAGCAAAAGCTTCAAGGGTTCATTGCGCAAAATTTGGCAACTCCAAATTTTGTGCATAAAAGCATAAAGTTGTCTCAAAATCACAAGAATTTCTTCTAGAGCAGTAATCTACAGCTTTGGTGCGTTTGTCATCTGTACCAGCTAGTAGGGTTTAGCCAAAATATAAAATTTTGAATTCATTTAAGAAGTAAGATGTTGTTGGTTTAAAGGTGTTTCTTATCCCATCTGATGTCGCAATACTACATCTGATCCAAGAGCTCCTCAGTCCTCACAAAATCAAGAAATAGCAAGGGATTTACCAAGAAATTCTCCTTTGTAAATCCAAAAAAGGTGTTGGAGTGGTTGTTACTGCATCTACAACAGGTAGGATAGAACTTACATTTACCCTCAAATTTAAAGTCATGAAGATGGCTACACTAGCAAACCTAAAATGCATAGTCTTGTCATCTCTAGAACCTTTGAAAGCAATGGAATCACCAAGACCACCTCCATAGTACCAATCATGAGTAGAAAGTCTCTCCTTCAATCAGATGCAGCTTCTTTGCATCTTTTAAAAGAAGACAAAACCTTCAGTGAAACGCTATCTAAAACTAAGATGCCCTACCCCATAAAAAGGGGCTTAGAAACTACAGAATAACTACTTTCATTTCCTGGAATTGTCGTGGCATTCGCTCTCATTATGAGGATATCAAACACATATCTTCTCAAAACCGTGTGTGTGTTGGCCTTCAAGAAACATTTTTGAAACCCAAAAACTCTATACAGATACAGGGCTATAATTGTTATAGAAAAGATTGCAATGAAAACGCCACGATGTCTGGAGGAGTGTGCATATTTTCATCACAGAAATACCCTACTGCTGTACATTTCTTAAATACCAACCTTGAAGCAGTAGCTATTCGAATACATTTAACAGCGCTTATGACAGTTTGTAGCAATTATCTTCCTCCACATGATAATATCCACCTAGAAAATCTTAAGGATTTAGTTGAACAGTTATCTGCTCCATTTTTACTGATTGGAGATTTCAATGGACACAATAACCCGTGGGGAAGTTTGAATACAAATACTAGGGGCCGTCAGATTAAACAGTTTCTTTTTGAAAATTGTCTCTGTCTGTTGAATACTAATGAAACAACATACTTCCATCAAATTACAAAAACATTTCACTCCATAGACTTAGCCATCTCTTCTCCTTCAATTATGCCATCATTGAATTTAAGTGTTGAAAATGATCTTCATAACAGCGATCATTTTCCTCTTTCTATACACCAGAGTGGATGTAATAGAATGGTGCAAAGACCACCTACATATAGCTACCATCGAGCAAATTGGAATTTATTCACAAAATTAGCTCTTATTACTGAAACAATGGTCAAGACTGAAGATATTGATGAAGCTATAAGGAAGGTCACAAAATTATTTATTTGTGCTGCCGATACAGCTATTCCAAAATCTTCTTTAAAACCCAAAAAACTTTGTAAATCCTGGTGGAATAATGCCTGTCTCTTAGCATACAAGGAACAGAAGAAGCTATGGGGCATATTTATAAGATATCCAACCACGGAGAATCTTCTTGCTTTCAAAAAGGCCAAAGCTTTTTCTCGTAAAACAAGACGTCAAAGCCAGAAAGAATCGTGGATCCGTTATGTAACTTCAATATCTACATCTACATCCAATAAACAATTATGGAAGAAAATAAAGGCAGCGAATGGAATCTACCAGGATTCTTCTATACCTGTCCTGATAACTGGTACTGCTACATACTCTTCTCCCAGTGACATTGCAAATTAACTTGCTGAAACTTTTTTTAAAGTTTCAAGCCCTGAATCCTATAATACAAACTTTCTCCAAGTTAAGAAACACTCTGAGCAATTTCCTATAAAATTCGAAGATAGAAATCTCCTTCCATACAACAGTGAATTCCAGATATTAGAATTAAGAAGAGCTCTATCTCAAACAAAACAATCTAGTCCTGGTCCAGATGGAATTAGCTACATAATGATACGTCACTTAAGTACTGATTCCCTTAATAACTTGTTAATAGAACTTGGACATAGAATAGAACTTGGACAGAGCATAAATACCCCAATCTATGGCGAGAAGCTATTACTATTCCCATACTGAAACCCGGAAAAGATCTTCGAACCCTTTAAGTTATCGACCCATTGCAACCCTTTAAGTTATCGACCCATTGCACTTACGAGTTGCCTCAGTAAAACACTGGAACGTATGGTCAATAGGAGTCTTGTTTACTTGATAGAGAAAAATAAATTTATCCCTTCACTTCAAAGTGTTTTTCGTAAAGGCAGAACTACTCTAGATAATATTTTATATCTCGAATTGGATATTCGTAATGCCTTTGTCCGACGAAATCACTTGGTTTCTATATTTTTCGATATAGAAAAAGCTAATAGAACGTGGAGACATGGTATTCTCCACATGATGTTTGAGTTACAATTTCGAGGTAATCTACTTGTTTTTATCCAGAATTTTTTAGCATTACGTATTTTTAAAGTCCGCATTGGATTGACTTTCTCATGTCCTTTTCCAAAAGCTGAGGGAGTGTCTCAGGGTAGCATTTTAAGTGTTAGTCTTTTTAATCTCCATATAAGCAATATTTTAAATACCCTTCCATTCATGGTTCATTATATGTGGATGATCTACAGATTTCCTTCGAACGAAAATTACAATTTGCTGTAAATAACATAGTTTCCTGGTGTGATAGGAATGGCCACGAAATCTCTACAACTAAAAGTAAATGTGTTCATTTTTGCCATAAAACTGGACTTCATGCTGATCCAATCATCAATATACGAAACACACCTATACCAATGGTCGATGAAATTAAATTTCTTGGAGTTATATTTGACAAAAAGCTTACTTTTCTCTCTCACATTTTATATTTAAAGAAAAAATGTAAAAAGTAGTTAAATATTTTAAAAGTACTTTCAAATACTTCTTGGGGGGTCGATCGTGAAATGTTACTCAAAATTTATCAGTCCCTCACATTATCTCGAATGGATTACGGTTGTGTTGTATATGGATCGGCAAGGGCTTCTGTTCTTCGTAGACTGGATCCTGTACACCATCAGGCCCTTCGAATTTGCGCAGGTACTTTCCGAACTTCACCCATTCAAAGCTTATATGTGATTTGTTGACAACCACCACTTCACTTGTGACGTAAGCAGTTATCATTTAACTATTTCTTTAAAATGTCAATTCCCAATCATCCGCTGAAATCAACTGAACTTGCACTTAGTTTGAAGAGACTGCACGTCGCTTGCCCCTACAATATCTTTTCCTTTATAGAGAGGATAAAATCTTCTATCTCAAAATCAAACCTCTCAGATATGCAGCCTGTACCTAATGATTTGTTGGGTTTAGCTCCATGGAACATTATTAGCATTGTTATTTTGAATCCTTTTGCTAATTATATTGAATACAACACTTCTCCAATCATTTACCAACAACTATTTGCTCACCACCACCTTGAATACTCAAAATACATACCGTGTTTCACGGATGGCTCTAAGACAGATAATAATGTTGGTTGTGGTGCAATCTTGAATAATATCACTTATAGCTATGGCCTCCATACTTGTTGTATTTATACGGCTGAAGCTACTGCTATCGTATATGCCCTCCAATTTTTAACAACTAAATCATATCGTAAATTTTGCATATATACTGATAGTATGAGTGTTCTAAAACAGTTGAGTAATTTTAATGGTGATTGTCACCCTGTTGTAACTACTATATAACACCAACTGCATACACTATATAACAGAGGGTTTGATGTCATATTTTGCTGGATTCCCAGTCACGTGGAAATTGTTGGGAATGAAATGGCGGACACAGCAGCAAAATCTGCTTTTATTATTCGTGATCCCAAAGTTCCCTTGAAAGATATTAAAAAGGCTGTCAAAAAATATATCTTCACATTGTGGCAAGAGACTTGGAATTCTTAAGTAAACAATAAGTTGCACCTCATAACATCCATTAAATTATTTCCTGTTTTAAAAGTACGGAATTTAGATATCAAATTGACTCGTCTCAGGATCGGTCACATGAGATTTACTCACAAACATTTACTTTTCAACGAACATCCACCACCTTTTATAAAATGTAATGTTGCATATTCCATTTATCATATTTTAATCGAATATCCTGATTTTAAAGACTATCGTTCATTGTTTTTTTTAGCTCTGTACCTTTAAATTTGGAAAATTTAATTGGTATAAGCCCAAATCCTTATATATTTTCCTTTTTATGTGTTGTAGGTTTTGTAAACAAAATATAATTTTATCTTATGAAAATTTAGATTAAATTTTAACAACTCTTACATTTTACCAGTGATTTTAATAAACAAATAAAATTATACTGAATCCAATGTCTGGCGCAGCTTGTCCGTAATCGGACCTTGTGCCATTAAACCCCACAAATCAAATTGTGAGTAGAAAGTGTGTTCCAAATAACACAGGCACCTCTTTCAAATAGAATGCAACTTATTGTAGGTGAGAACAGTATCAGTTGGAAGACTTGCAGTATCCCTTTTAGCCAGAACACCTGTCTTCTCATTTCCATGGATATTGACATGACAGGGTATCTATCGCAGTGGATGCCAGAAAGTTGCACCATCATTTGAAGGATGGAGATCTCAACCATATCACCATGCCATCACACACCCAAATAATGGAAAGTGCTATAGTTGTCCCTGACAGTCTAGACATTACCAAATGAGACATCATTCTGGATGGCCAGCTAACCTGCCTTAATTAGTAGGCAGCTCAGATGGTTAGGGTTTCTGAAAAAAATCTCCTTCAGGTCCCCAGTATAGCAAGTGAAGACACCTCTGCCTGCATGATATATATCCTTACTGCCATCAAGTAATTAAGACATCAGGGATGCTGCCAATAATCTCCAGTTTCAACTGTTTTGAGTAATGTGAGGTATAAGTATTTTTGTTTACATAGGACAAGAGTTCAGGGTGAAAGAATATATGTGAATGTTTACAAGAGTATTGAGAGAAGACCTAATGAAGTGAGATTCAACAGTGTTTGCTAAAAAATCCCATAGATAGAGCACATGGAAAAGGGCTATCTGTTAGTATTTGATTATTTTGCCAAGATTTAATGTAATTTGCAGTGTGAAGTGCCCCATAACTGATAATTAACTTATTGAAATATTTTGCTAAGAGCAGTTCTCTTTGAATGTACAGTAGCTGAAGGTCAAATTTAAAGTCCTTTAGGCAACTGTTATGTGAGCATGTAATGATCTTACCAGCACTCAGTTGAACTCTTTCAAACCACTTAAGGTTTATGGTAGAAGCATGGAAAAAGACCTGACATCTGTATTCCAATATTGGTTTGACCAAAGAGATGAAAGCAGTTCTGGGGGTGGGTGCATCAGCACCTCAATTGTGTCCTTATAAATACTATAGAATATTGAGTTGCTTTCTTCTCCTCTTCATACTCTATCAAGTTTTCCAGGTGCAATTTACAAGTGAATTCAGAGTCAACTACAAAACCAAGATATCTGGGATTCTTCTCTTAATGCAACATAAGATCATTAATAAGTAAATGAGGTTGATTTTTATACAAATTATTAGTAGTTAAAAAGGAAGTTATTGATTTGGAAGCATTAAAAGATAGCTTGTGGTCAGCTCCAAAAGCACTGATGATAAAGAATTGTTAAGAGTGTGTCTATAATTTCTTCTTGGCATCAACTGATTAAGAAGGATCAACTCCAAACACTAGTTTACTTGATGAAAATTGGCTATGGGGCTATTAAAAAAATAATGATTCTGCTAAAAATTGCCCAAGTAATTTTAAACACAATAAAATATAAGATGTATCTTATTTGTTATGTAACTTTTTGTAAGATAAATATTTTAATTGTTTTTCAATTAAATTTTACATTAAATTTTTTTTAATTTGATATAGAAACATTTGTATTTAAGTGAAAATTTAAAATGTCTAGTTTTAGCCACCACTGTGTGTGTGTGTGTATATACACCTAAGTCTGTTTTTACACGGTAGATTGGTTCCAGAAGAAGCCGTGTAAAAAAAAAAACGTGTAAAAAAAGACATTGATCTTATACAAAAATGGGTGATTTGTTCCTAATCTCTAAAACCTATTAAAATTAGTGAAAAACAAGAATTTTTAAGAACAAGAATTCATGTTTATTTTATTAAATCAAATTACTATGCTTGTGAAAATAAGCATTATATATTAATGATAAAAAAGATATGCACTCTAATCTTAAAAGTAATATAAATTAAATGTATGGCAAGTTCAGGAACTAAAAAACTATGTTGTGAACGAAAAGAATAGGTTATTCAATTTTTCCAAAGAAATTGCCTTCCGTTTTAGTTTTATATCTGACATTTCCTTTTAGGGATACATAAAATATTTAACAAAATTAAAAAACATAAATAACTGAATAAATACAAAATATTTTTTGGCTTACCTTTTATCTTAATGCGTTAAAATTAAATTTAATGGAAAATCAAATTTGCCTGCAAAAAATTTCTTTACCAAACACTGTCTTATTGCATTGACAGTTCACAAAATATTAACACGTTTCAATTGCTCTGACCAGTAAATTTTATTGTATGCACATAAAGGGAATTCCCCTACTTGTTTGTACGCGCTAAAGGGGAATTCACTTAAATCTTTAAGCTAGTGTTCGCAAACTATCGATACTATCGATGGTTTCAGACTTTTTTCTTTCATAAATACTTTTTTGTGATATGAACATACTTCGCAAAAATTAAATTTGACAAAAAAAATTTAAGTACATAAAATTTCAAATCGTGCTAAATGGAATAAAATCGTGTAAAAAAATTAAAAATATTCAATTTTCAAACCGTGTTATTTCAAAACCGTGTACAAAAAGACCGTGTAAAAACAGACTTGGGTGTATATATATATATATATATATATATATAGAGAGAGAGAGAGATGAGCTTTCTAGATGCCCAATTATGTTTCATTGTCATCACTCCTTCATTGGAAGTTGTATTTTATTCTTATTGTGATGTATATTCTGCAGTTAAAAGCAAATATATACATATGAATTATACTATGCAAATTTAAAATTAGAATTTCCTATAGTAATAAATACTGTTACTTTAACTTTGTAATAATAAAATTGTTTTATGATAAATTCAATATAGTTTTTCCTTATGTGCTGTATAATAAATTATGCTTATATTTGAAACATCAAGTTTATATGAAGTTTATACTAGCTATGGATTTTCTATTGTAAAAATATGGAAAACTGGGTAGCCATTTATTTTTTATAACAGATTATTTTAAACATATTTCTATTTTCACTGATTTATATTCTGATTGATTTGAAAATGATTCATTAACTGATTTAATGATTTTATTTCCAAAAATTTTTACATCAATTTTATTGCAGGTATAAAGAAAGATATCATGGAAATGCTGTTGTCTTATAATCCTTTGTGGTTATGGATTGGCTTAGAAGTATGTTTTTTTTTTATTTATTTATTTTTATTTTTTATTCCCATGATGCGTTCATATACATGCAAGTTTAAGAAGTACAATAAATTATTTTCTAGTATTAAACTTACTTACAAAAATGTGAATATGTTTACACTTAAATTCCAAGTTTTAGCTATGAATAAAGAACACTTTGAAATACTAGTATATAAAGTGAAAGGTTTTGAAATTCACATTAAAAATTTAAATAAAATATTTTGCTTGTTTGATTAAAAATTACTTGCACGTTACTAGTATGTTTTGATGAGACTTATTTTTATTTGTGAATGACAAGTAACAATTTATAATCTGTTTTTCTAGACAATTTATGGGGAAATAATGTCTTAGAAACAATAAAGATGTGGTTGGATTATCTCATTTTATATTGTACAGGTTTTTCAGTAATCCTGAAATAGTTGCAAGGTATACACATCCCTCTGTACCAAATTATCATAAACCAGGTAATTTAAATTGTGTTCTTTATTTTTTATTATAAATATTATATACAAGTATTTCTTTGTTTTTATTATAAATTTATATATTTTTTATTTTTAGGATTTGATGATGATATGAAGCGTTTTATGCTGAAAAAATTTTTACTTCTGGTGTATTTCTTAGATATTGCAAAAAATACTCATCTTGTAGAACACAATCCTTGTCTTTTTTTAAAATCTTCTAAGTATAAAGTAATCCTCTATTTGTTATCTTGTATAGAAATATTTAAAAATTTTATGTGATAATTACAAGTTTCTGCTATTTTGATTTCATGTAATTATCATTCCTTTGTTAATTTTAGAAATGCAAACTTCAATTCTGAAATTAATTGGAAAATTCAAATTTTATTTTTTAAATTGACTTTACATTTTATATTTAATGGGTATTTAAGTACAATTTTAAATTGGCTTAGTTTGAGATCAGATCCAAAATATTAAAATTTTCTTAACACTACATTGAATTAGTGGATTGCTTTCTACCTTCAATATTGCTGTTTTAATGCTGCAGATTATTTTTATATGTGTGAACATCCTCTGCATAAATAGTTGCCTTTTATGAATTATGGAACTTATTTATGTGTAAAGGAGAAAACTCTATAAATGTGATACCCTAATAGATGTACATGTAGAAAATACAAAGACAACGTCCATCTCTCATTCTTCAACAGTGTCTTGCAAACAAATTTTGAAATTCAGTATTTTAAACTGTAAGGGCCAAAAGAACATTCCATTCTACATTCCAACAGTCCATGGGTTCTATTTTCATCTTAAGAAGGGAATTTTTAAGTAGTTTCAAATGCACTTTAAAACTTCATATGCCTGGTAAATCAAATCTTGTATGTTTTGATTTACTTTGAATGGCATATGAAGTTAAAGTGACCATAAAACTGCAGACAAAGCTGATAAAATTTGTAAATTTGTTTGATTTGGTGGTCACTCATTTTCAAGAATAAATTAACTTTATTGAAATGTGAAAAAGTTGTTTCTTACTTGCTGGATGTCTATTTTCTAGAGAATCTGAAAAAAATTGGGCAAGTTAGAAAGGAATACATTTAAAAATACAGGAAAATTGTTAGAGAATTAAGAAAGTTATTGTTTATTTTATTGTGTATGACATTTAAGTTACTAAAGTTATAAATGTTGTCCTTCATTCTAAGAATTAAAATTCCTTTTTTGGTGAATTTTAAGTTATTTGCATTCCATTTTAAAATGTAAACATGCAAAAATATAAATTGAATTTTAGAAACTTCAACTTGCTATAGAGATAAATGATAGCAGGCAAATGCATTACATAATTGCTACTCATTATTTCACAAGTCATTAGTTTGACTTGTGGAATATGCAGAAACAATGGTTATAAATAACCTGCATTCAGATAAAATAAATTTTTGAGACAAGTGTGTTAATGTTTTACAAAAGGCAAGAAGATTCGAATTGCTCTCTTGGTTTTAAATAAACTGAAGTAGTAGGTCAATTATAGATTTGATATTTGAATTTTTGGTATTCACTCTATCACCTCTTTACTTAATCTGTTGTCCTGTTGACAAGGAGTTAAAACTCTTGATGAAAATTAATATGTAGTTGGTTTAGCTAAGTACATTCATGACTATCATAGTTACTGCTTCTTTGCTGCAGTAATTATATATGTTTCACTAAGTGCAAATGTTTACTCAATCTAGGATCCTTGATTTGTGTTCCTCTATCCATCCAACCCAGATGAGCACCATGGAAATGTTCTTGTCAATACATAATTTAGCCAAAATTACTTTCTTTTAAAGAGCAAGATATAACTAGGTGACAAACCTGGAAGGACTTGTAGAATACAGAACTTGTGTAATCTCTCCTAATATCATCAAATGTTGCATGTTCTTTGACTGAAGCAGAAGTATGGTTTGATTTGCTATTATTCTGGACTTCTTTGTGGACTCCTCCAAATTTACAATGCTTACAGTAGTGAGAATCTGCTTTAAATTTCCTGTTTCAGTTAAGTTAGCCCTCTTGAGTAAAATAATATACAAGTCAAATGTGGAAACATCTTTTAAGTGTTTCGTTGTATATCATGTTGCACAGATTTTGTTGGGATATTGTACCATTTACACATATACAAATTGAATTCTGTAACAGCTGTACCCAAAATGAAACTACGCTAGATTAGTTGGCTCTAGTTTTGTTTTAAAAGTCAATAATAAATTTCGCTATAGAACTGTAATTGTCAATCAAAATCTTGAATTTAAGAAAACTACAGATAAGGAATAGCTGTTTGTTGTCTGTTTTTAATCCCATTTAAAACCTTAAGATTTTCTTGGCTGTGTTATATATGCATATTTTCTTTCTTTACCCCTCTTACAGTATTTACTACTTTTCTACAGTAAAAATGGCTAATGAAAGCAATTAAGAAGAAATACCAAACTTATGCATATATAATCAGCACAAATCTTTTTTATTTTCTTTGTCAACAGTTTTTTCTAATATTATAAGGGTTCATATTTCAGAAACTAAGCTGTTTTTTCAATCAATATTTCACTAAATTTCTTTCATGTTTATTAAATCTATTAAATTATATTTCAGTGTAGTCGTGATCTTCTGTTAAGTTTTTCAAGACTCTATTTAAGTGGAGAAGGTGATGTTACTAAACATTTACGTCATCTTGGATGTATTGTAACTTACCAGCAAAGACCTATTGAAGAATTTGATTATGCAGTAAGGAATATTTCAACAGATTTACGTTGTGGTCTTCGTCTTGGGTTAGTTCATTTTTTCTTAAATAATTGTCAATATTGCTATTGAATGCTTAATCTTACTGAAACAAATGTTTTTAAAGCTATGTTATTCCTTTTCTTTAAGTTGACATCTATAATCTTACACTCGTTTCAGCAATTTTCCTACTTAGATGTTACTTCTTTGACTTTTTTTACTGTAATTACATAAAGAAATGTAATTCACAACAATAACAAGAGCTTCATATTTAATGAAAGTAAAACCGTACTATAGTTCAAATGTGTCATTTGCAACTATAATTAAATCAGCTTTGTAGTTAAATTTTGATATGTTTCCCATCACTTTGTATCAAACATTATAGTTAACAAATATCAGATTATTAAATAACATAATTATGATAAATTTTTTGAAATTCTATGATTTAACTTAGTTAAATTTAAAACTCATGTTTAATGAATATGATTCTTTAAATAAATGCACCAATCTGCTAGCTGAATGATATGGACTCTGATCTTTAGTTATATATATATATATAATATGGGTGTTTATAGTAGCTTAAAATCCATTTTATATTCTAGATATAATCAAATTAACTTTTGTGTATAAAGTAATCTTATGATGACTAACAAGCCAAACTTTATCTGTATCCAAAAATCAATCGGACAAATAAACAATCACTGATTATTTGTTGATGAAAATTTTTTCTGCATCAGCTATTGTGAAGTAAAATAAACTAATGAAATGTTCTATCATGTGTAAAAATGATCTGAAAAATGACAGTTTTTTTGGTTTTGAAGTAATGTAATTACAAACTTTCAGATCCTAATTATTTAAATTCTTTAATTCAATGTGTTCATTATTTTGAGGCAAATTTCCTTATAGAAATAAAAATAATTTAAAACTGTAGAATGTTGTTGCTTTCTAACAATGCAACAGAATGTTTTGATGAATAATGAAGTTCTACTCTACCATAATCTAGATTAATAGTGGATCCAGGTCATCTGAATTAAAAACAGTATAAAAAAACCTATATATTGAGCTAAGGTACATAAACAACACAGTTGACAAAACTCTTTTTAAATTGTGTCACCCAAGTTTTCATCTAAGGGCAAATATGCATTTTTTTTTTTTTTTTTTTTTTTTTTTTTACAGAGTTAGGTTCCTTTTCAACATTGAATTTCAGGAAAAATTTGCTTAGTTCATCATTTTTCTTTCAAATATATGATACCCTTTCTTTAACTGATACCATATTCTACGTATATACTATATACTGATATTTGTTTATATGATACTGTATCATATATACTTGTAACAGTCGTACCCTTTTCAAGTTTTTCTATTATACTAAATTTATTATTCAGAGAGACTGGTGTTTATGCTTCTTCAATAAGTTTATTGAAGGACATTATTTGTTCAATTATTATTATATGTACATAGTAATTATTAGTACATTAATATATTAGTTGAATAACACAATACTTTTTTTCTACATAACATTTATTAAACATTAACACACATACATTAATTTAGACATTTGTCCTCATTTTTAAAAGATATATAGTTTACATTGGCTGGAAGTAGCACTTCTGCTACTTTTGGTAATCACAAAACAACCATTGCTTTTTCTCTGACACGACTGCTTCATCCTGTCTTTGTCTTTATCCCTGGCAGATAATGAAATCAATAATTCTAGTTCCTGATAATTGTCTGACTTTCACAATATTTATGACTTTTATGTGAATTTATAATGCTATTCAGATAGAAATAAGCTTTATTATATAATCTGCTACAGCCATGGATCATTCACTAGCATCTGAACAGTATACATTTCAGCAAATGCATTCTTCATATCCTAAACAGATTGTGAGTTTGAATTTAAGATACTTTGTAAAATACCCTACACTACTAGATATGACTTGCTTAAATCTTAAGATAAAACATGTGCATTACTGTTATTAGTTGTGTTAGTTGTTGCTTTTTTAACAACTCCAAAAATAATATCCTCTGTATTTCTCATTTTCCCTTAGTTCCTATAATTTTAAATTTGTCACAATCATATTTAGAGGATCCTTGCATATTTTATCTCTAAAATACCTTAAATATTGCAGAAGCATTGTTTAGTTGATTAAAGAATATAATAAACTGAGTTTCATAATTTTTTGAGGTGAAAAAAATTTATCCATAAGAAAATGTTTTTAATGCATACTTGCATGTACAAAATTTTGTCAATATTCAGAGATATTTGTAAAAGACTTTAACATTTCATAAATATTAATTTCTCTATATCAAACTGTCCCATTCTGGTAAATGATAAGTACTCTGGCTTCTATTTGATCAGCTCCCATTTTCAATTCCCCTTTTGCACTTGAGATTAGAGCTGGCAGCTGAATGTGTGTGCGATTAGTGCTTCTATCATTAGATCAAAGTTATTTATATTCACTGAAAATTTCTTTCTATTATAGAATTATTTAATGAATTATCAAGAGTTTGTATAATTACAGTTCTATTTAGAATTGAAATAGTACATTAATCATATCATATCAAAGGTTTCTTTATTTGGGAAGGGTGTTAAGACTTTGAAGCTATAAATTTCAAAGATTTTTTGCATTAATTTTTCTAATTTTTATGATTATTATCATATTTAGAATTTTTCTATTTATATTTTTCTATATACTTAGATTTCATATTTTAAATATTAATTTTAAAATTCAAATGTAAAATTTGATATCTTGGGAATGTAGCCTGCCGTTTTCAGTTCCCTGCATTCATAATTCAGAAACTTATAAAGTCATTTTTTAATACATATTTGGTTTTATTTATAGCTTATATGAATAAAATCAAAAATTTGAAAATTTGCTAAAAGTAATGAGAATTTTCATTTTTATTGTTTGCCATAAATATTTTATTTTGGCAATAGTTGTTCATGAATTTTATATAGTTTAAAATTCAGTTACTGTGTGGTTTGTCAAAATGTAGATCAAAACTTTGATATCATAAAAGTCAATTTGTGTTAAATATATCATTTTGTTCTAAGCATACTGTTTTTTCATCATTTTGTTCTATACATTGTGCTATGAAATAGAAATCCTTTTTTTTTATATTTGTTTTTGTATATACTTTTTACAACAAATAATTAGCATCCATAATGAAATTTCTTCTTTTCTAATTAAATTTTTCCTGTAGGAGAGTTGTAGAACTACTTTTACAGGACTGGAGCATATCAAAGTCTCTTAGAGTAAATACTATAAATAGATTAAATAAAATTCACAACAATGATGTCATTCTGAAAGCACTCAAAAATGCATCCATTGAAATTGAAGGTAAGATGTCATAAGTTTATAATTTTTAAAGTGGTAAGGAAATTTTAAGTTGCACAATCTATTTTGTTATGTTAGGTTTACAGTGTATATATATATATATATATATATATATATATATATATATATATATAAATTAGCATTTTGAATTTCTACTGGAAAATTACTGAAGGTACTTGAATTTTTTCAACTAGCTCATTTTAATTGACATTTGTTATATTAGACTTGTTTCCAAATATTAAATACTATATAATAATTTCTACTATTTATCTACATAAATGAGTCAGTCTAATGTGATTAAGAATAATAAATATTTGTTAGATAAATTTCATAAAATCAATGTAGTTGTAATGAAGGTACAAATGCAAGTGGCTACGTAATATTTTAATGAACTTGTTTACTAGTAAGTTTTTAGGAAAATTTCTAAGCTTCTGTGTACTTAAGTAAATCAAAATTGTATAATATATTTGAAAATAATACTCTTAAATACATAAAATAGAAAATATTCTCAAGTTAATTGAAATAATAGATTAAGTCTTAATCTATTATTTTCTAAAATTAATTATTTGCAGTGTATTCAAGATATAGTTTAAAATTATTCAAGATATAGTTAAAAGCAGCATATGGCATTCTAAAGGTCCTGAATTCAAAATCCTAGTCTTTCAGAAGTTAAAGCAGTTAAGTCCCTTTTTTTTTTTTTCAACATACAAAAAATAAAAACGTGTATGATTTGTCAACATGCAATATTTTGCTATATAAAGTTTTTTTTAACTGAAGTGTAGTTTGGATACTTAAAACGTATAAGTTTGTGGTCTTTCAAAAAAAAAAAAAAAAAAAAAAAAAAAGTTGTATAAAAAAATTTTAAAAATGATTAAATCAAATATAAGTGAGAAATGTTAAATTTTATATTGTTATGCATTAACTTAAAAATTAATTTCTTTTAGAAAAACAAGAATCTAAATTAAAGAAAAAAATCATTCGGGGTTAAGTTTTTTCAAATATTTGTATTTATAGTGTTAAATACCATATTTCCATTAAAGTCAAAGGTTTTTATCAGATAATTTAAGACATATCAAAATTGTATTAGTATTTAAGAAGTTATTAAAAAAGACGTAATTTTACTTAAGTATATTAGGTATTATAACAGACTATATGAGATGTTTATAAATTAATGTATAAAATAACTGTTTAGCCTTGTAAGCTGCTTTCTTTAAAAATTTTCTGTATCTAACATTTATTTTTTACATTTGCTTTTAAAAAATCTTGAAATGACTGGTTATTCAAGATTTTTTATTCAAGTAATGTTAATTTAATAAAAAATTAAATAAAACTTTATAAATGAAAATTAATCAACTATAGATAAAAACAGAATTCCTTTAGTAAAAAAATAGATAAATATTTGAAATTTCTAACCAATCAGAAAAAGTCTAATGTCAAGACAATTAGAAGCTTTAAGCATTCAAGCAGATAATATTGTCAAATATTCCACAAAAATTTTATATGTGGAATATATATCTGCTTCATTTGAAAAATTTTTATCATACAAAATAATATTAAAAAATACTTTGATAGCAAAAATCAAACAAAAGTAAACAATACTGATGCCCCCCCCCCCCCATTATTAATGAATCCTAGCTTTTGAAATTAGAGTATAAAATTTAATATCTATTTAAATATATAAAAAGGATTATTTACCTAATCAATATTTATAAGTTTTGTTTGATTAAAAGCTTTATAACCAGAAAATATTCCTTGTTCTAAAGTGAGTTATTTGATTTATTATTTAAATTGTTATCTTATTTTTTAAATCTGAAATTATGTAAAATACATTGTCTTTTGTCTCCAATTTTTAATTCTTTCAAATATTGCTGTTTAATGTGACTTCAAAGGTATTGTTGCACTTTTAGGTATTGATCCTAGGGATATTGTGGCTGGTAATAGAGAAAAAACGCTGAGTCTATTATGGCAAATTATTTTCAAAACTCAGGTAAATAGACCACTTGTTATTATCCATTAAAGAACTTTCTTTGAATTTATTAATTTTTCATCATTTTTGTTCTTAATTTAGATTTCATTTCATTTCATCATTTTTGTTCTTCATTTTTGTTCATCATTTTAGATATCAAAACATTTAAAAAAAGAAGTTTTGCTGAAAGAAAATCTTTACTTAAGTTGTCATCTTCAGTTAAAAGCAGATAGTGCTGCTTACAGTGCTCTTAGAGAAAATCAAACATCTGATTTTGAAGCTACCATTCCAAACTCCAAGCTATATGAAGAAAATGAAATTATTCAGCTTCTTTTGCAGTGGTGTCAAAATGTTTGTGCTCACTATAAGTTAAAAGTATGTTTTTTCAAATATCATTGATCCTTTAAAAAAAATTTTTCTCTTTAATTTCATATTGAAACATCTTTCTTCTAATTGAATATTTTCAAGTGAAATAAAAATTGTTTTTTGGTTCTTTTCTGAAGTGTTTTATTTTTTAAACGATAAGCAGTATCATGTTAACTGTTATTTAAAGTAAGCAGAAAGCAGATTTACTTTGCTTATTATAAATAATTTTAAATGTCTGGAATTTATAAAATTTCATATCATTTAAGTGCCTAAAATTTCTTGAAAAATTTCATTAGTTCTTAAAAGCTTTCGCAAAGTTGTATTGTCGCTATTAAATGTATTTTTCTATATATTTGTAAATTCAATCACTGACTTAACATTATACTCTATGAATCACTGACTCAACACTATACTCTATTCACTGTCTGAACTGTAACATGTAAACTATATGGGTAATTGCACCACCAACTGTACATACCACTTAATCTTTGATTCAGTGTTCAGGTTACACATGCTGTTATATCTTCAAAGGTAGTTACCCTTGGTACTGATTTCTTTAGATCTAAGCTTTCGAATTTCTTGAAAATTTAATAAATTATTTGCAGTATATTTGTCTAATATAATTTAATCTGTATTTTTTTGGTATTGCAATTTTCATAACCTGTATTATATTGTATAGATTTCTGTTTGTTCAAACTCCAGTATCTTGTCTAAGATTAATTCTGTTTGCTGTTACAAAGATATTTCGAATCTATGTGTATTACTAGGACCACTTAAAGACATGTCATGAAATTGTATCCAGTGAGTAATAGAGAAGCATAAAAGTAATCACAAAATTAATGAAGTTTTATTTTTTTAGAAAAGATTGCTTTTAAGTCTAATATAAAGATTTTTCCTAAAATAAACAAAATAACAAAGATATTGATTCTTGATTGAAAACTGAAATGCTAATCTTCTGTAACCAAAACAATATTTATTTCATAGTCATTAAAATAATTTCTATGATTTGAATAATGAAAGTGCACAAAGCAAAGATTCTGACATGTTAAAATTTATAAATGTTAGTAATTTTTCTTTAGGTCCATAATTTTACATCATCTTTCACTGATGGAAGAGCATTATGTTTCCTTTTGCATCACTATCATCCAAGTGTCCTTCTGTTGGAAGATGTCAAACAAGAAACCAGTTGCAGTTTTGTTGCAAAACGTATTGAATGTGATGAATCTGAAAATCCTTTCTTTTCTGTTAATGGTAAGATTTTTAATTTAAAATTTCATTACATTTTTAGTGTAGAAGTTCCTTAAAGTTTTTAAATGAGATACTGTATGGTTTTAGATTTTCTAAAAATTAGTTAAATTTTCTAAAAGTGTCTTTAAATTTTAAAACTTCAGGTAAAAGGTTGTTAAGGAAAAATAACATTGCAGTTTCTTGGTCTAATTTTTCATTTACAATAAAAATTTACTAATTACATTTCAATAAATGCATGAAACATAGTTTCTTGATATGGGGATTTCAAATGTTAAAAGAAATTTGAAGCATTCAACTAAATGTAAAGCGCAAGCATCATTAAATATATATAACTGTTAAATAAAAGCTGAAAATTTTGCTTTTTACTTGTAACATTTTTAATTTTTTGACTGACTTAAAGAAAATATGCATTGAATAAATTTTAAATTATTTAGAATGAGATCCAGAATTTCAAATAATGAATTATTGTTCTAGTTTAATTATTTATGATTAGACTTCTAAAAAATCCTGTTGTGCTTAAATGTTTGTTATCTATATTTTTTCTGTAACGAAGCTTTTATATAAGTGAATGTTGTGTATTTATAAAAAGTATATTCTTTTCATCTATGTAATATTTTGTTTTCAAAATCTCTTATTTATATTAATTAATTTTTGTTGATAATTTGAATTTTGAGTAAACAATGCATTTTCTTGATGCGCTTTTCCTTGATATTGATGATACTAAGTCCTGTCGTCCTAAGTCCAGTTCTATCGTCTGGCAGATCATGGTGCAGTAACGTGAAACTTTTCTGTTATGTGTTCCACCGAATTCATGCGGAAGTCGTAATTGTCAATGTTTGGAGGTTACTTTTTTTGTAAGATTAAGCCATTCCAAATAGCTATATCCAACAGATGGCAAAACATTGTTGTACAATCTCTTCTGTCTTTTTAGAGTTGGGGTTGTTTACTACTTTTTTAATCTGTTTTAGAGCAGTTTGCTTTATGGATAGAGCTAAGAAGCGACATATTTTTTATCATTCCATCTTAATACTGTAATTTTGCTTCATTGAAAACGTGGCAATTCTTCTAAGTAATTTTGTTGAAATTTTCTGGCAAATCCCATCGATTAAGATGAAGAGTTCCATATTTCTCAGTATTATTTTCGATAAGAATGTCTGCTAATTCTGGTGAGGGATAAAAATTATCAGCAATTACATAATAACCTTTTCCGAAAAACTATTCAATTAGTGTCATTACTGATTTTGTAACGACCCCATAGTTCTTATACTTTTTATCAAAGATTGTACTCTTCCCTGTGTATATGATTGTATTGTGAATGTTGCCTGACTCTGCTTCTGAAAGTACAAATATTTTTACTCCAAAACGAGCTCTTTTCAATAGTATATGTTCTACCCATGATAGTCTGCCTTTGAAAAGCATCAAGCTCTTATCAATGCTCAGATCCCTTTATATAAACATATATATAAACACTTGAAAATTTCTTTAAGTCATAAAAAAACTGGACATATTTTTCTAAGTTTTCGGTTTATATGGGAATTTTCATCAAAAGTATTATCAGAGAAGTGCAAAAACTTCATGATAAGCTGAAAGCGATTTCTACTCATAAGTTTCCCAAAAATTGGAGTTTCAATGAGTTTATATTTAAATTAGTAAAATGTAAAGTTGGGTTTAACTGTTATTCCCTGTAAAATGAGTTTACCTAAAAAAACATATTTCTTCTGTATTGGTTGGATGCCAAAACTTTGTTTTAGATTTTTCTTTTCCAGGATGTTGATTGATATATTGGTCTGAAAGATGGTTAGTTTCAATAACGACATGAAGCACAAGCTGCTTGTATATAAAAAAAAGAGAGAGAGAGAAGTGGGTTTGAAGCATCCAGAATATTTTTTTTATTCCTGGCTGTCCTGAAAATGGAAACCATGGAAAATAGTAATCTAAATCCCTCTCATCACTGTCAGGCATTTTCATAAAAAGATCTATTTCGCACAATAAACAAAAAATGGAAGCAAAAGAACAATAAAAAAGCATGACTTACTCAAATGGAAACAGAAGCAAAAACTGTAAAGCTATGACTTTCACAGTTTCAGAAGCATCTCCTTTACCAATACCCTATCCCTCTTCTCTGAAATAAGAAACAGTTTCAAACATTGTCAAGGTCATTTTATGGCATTCTAAGAACATGAGAGCAGTTTTCTTTATAGCAGCGCAATACAAAGGAATGTACTTTGGAAAGGCGTATATATATATGCTGGCAACAGTGAACACACAAGTTGAGGGTGGAGTATATATAACCGGTGGCAGTTAAGGGGTAATGATATCGTAATTTATGTTACTCATTTTAAGACTTCCATTTGTATTAGTCATTAATGCTGCTAATGAAAATTGGCTTCTGTTCATTAAATGTGTTATTCTTGAGTTATTTAAAATTACTTCATAGAATGCTCATTAAAGTTCTGTCAAAATAAATTTTAATGTGAAAGTCACTTTGAGATATTTTAGAACTTTGAGCATTTTCAACTGAATTGAATTTGTAAAAGTTCTTTCTTTTGAATTATCTTGTCTCATAATCAGTTTTAAGTTAGAAAAATATAAGCTTTAATTAATTTCAATGCGTATTATAATTAATTTGTTCATTAAATTCTTCAAATGTTGAAAAATCTTCTTGGTTTTGCTTGGACGTTAAATTTTGTTACTGTTTACATATGTATATGTGCATAATACATATAGAGTTAGTATAAATAATTCATTCAGTTAAAAGTCTTTATTTTCAAAAGTATGATAGATGGAAAGAAACTTATACCAGTTTGTATTATGTATTCTTGGTGACAGAACAAGTCCATTACTTTTCTGAGTGGGTGAGGCAGTACGAGATTAGTACTAGTCAAAAATGGAAGGAAAGGAAAAGTTTATATAGTGATGCAATGAGTTTTCAGAAGTGTATGGAAAAGCACCATATAAACCAAGAATTTTGTGGTGGATTTGGTAACTCTAGGATGTAAAATGTGTGGTATGAGTATAATGTTGCCAAAGAATCAGTTAAGGAACTTTTATAGAGGGTATATAAAGTTGGTGAGTTTGTAGTTCTTTTCACTTGTAAACATATAGCATTTTTGAAAACACATCCTTTTCAAAGTGATTAAATAATAATTATCCTAATCCTGTATATTGTGTACACCATAATGAATTTTTAACATAAATTTATGAGATAAAGATACTTAAGAAATTTTAATTTTTCTAAAACCAATTCTAAAAAATTTCTAAGTGTTCCAATGAACATTCTTAGTTTAGTTAAGACTCCTAAAATAGAATAAGCAGGAAATTTTTTTAGAAAAAATTACTCTCTAGTTAACAATGCATTTTCCAAATTGCATCTAAATTGATAAATGGAGTTTTTGATAAATGCGGTCATGTTCAGGGTATAATGACACCCTTTTGAACATCATTCTCCTTTTCTCAAAAGCTATAAATCATTGATTATGAAAAATCTAAAAATGGACATCCAATATAACAATGTTACTGTTAGGAAATGTTGTATTAAGTTTTACAAAAATAACAAATTTCTCCTGAATTACTTAGAAATCAAAGGTAAGAGAATTTTGAATAACCAGAGCTGAGCTGGCAGTTAAAAAGATAGTGTTGTTCAAACGTTCATGGATTTGAACAGTGCTATCTTTTCAGCTGCCGATTTGATTTCTTCCTCTGATCTTTGATGGTTCTAGTGGTTCAAATATGCTTTAAACTGTAGAACCTTGAGCTAATTAGCTCTCCAATGGGCTGAACTGGCAGCCAAATGGTTATCAATTTGAATATTGGTTCTAAAGCTTATATGTATGAACCTTACCATGTGCTTAGCTGTTTGTAGTGGTTTTAGAGTTCACTTTAGGCTCTAGTCTAATAAGCCCTCTTGTGAAAAAAAAAACGGTTGTTTAACAAACCAAAACCCAGGTCTTTTGTGCATAAGATGACCATGGAGTGGCTAGCAAATCTCCAAATAATCCATGAAGGTGGTTGTCTTATACTTTCATATGTTGATGATCATGATTACTCCAGCAGACTCTTTAAACAGCATGTCAAATTCTTCCAATTATTCATAGAACTACACAGAAGCCATCTATTTATTTTGGATTAAGATGTGTTGACTTTGGGAGAACCTAATCTTTTGATTTTTTTGCTTTATATTGAACAGTAAAACAGCCTATGGTCTATTGTTTCCAGCTGGCCATGATCAAAAAAGAAAGTATATCAGTTTGATTAAGGAAAATTGAGATTTCTTATATAGCTATGCAAAAAAGTTCTTTTTCTTTGTTATTCAATTGCAGAATTTAATTTTTGTTTTATAAGTATTACATATCAAACAAATAATAAAAGATATCAATTTTAAAAAAAAGTGATCACAAGACATTTGGACTTTAAGTAATTTTAAATGTTTTAAGTAATTGATATAGAAGATATATATAATGTAGTATATAAGAAATATTTTAAAAAAGTTTTTAATATTCTAAAATAACTAAAAATTATCGTAATCTCAGTTTAAGTTTTTTGTAACTTGTTGAAAATTTAAAGTGCATTAAATAACTGAGTTTTTAATGCCCTAAAAACTATGGGCTTCTTGTAAATTAAAAGTATCTTAAACATATCTAGTTCCATTGGCAGAAAGTAATTTTTAATTGCATTTCAAAGAATTAATACAGGAAGAATTAAAGATTATATTCGTATAACTCCAAAAATTTTTATTTTGTGTTAAATTTGATATTTTCTATAAATATAAATCAGTAAAACTGAGTATTAATTATTACGTTAGGAAATAAAATTTAAATTGCTTTAAATATAAACCTTCACATTTATCCTTTGAATTGTGTATTGTTATTGTATGATAAAATATAAAAATATAACAGTGGTTTCATAAACCAGGATGCATGTTGAAACTAGTCTAACTATAAATTATAAAGTGCAAGTAAGAAAACGTTAAAAGGTAAAGTATTTTCCTTTTGGAACATACATAATTATTCTAAAGCCTTTTGATTAATTTCCATTTTAAAAGCTGTAATTCCATGTTTTGAACATGAAATTTATTTATAATCATAAGGATTTATATTGAAGTTTGCAATAAATCATTAATAAATTTTCCCTTGTAATTTTTTTATTTTTACTTATTGTCTTTTATGTATAACATTTGAATATGACATCACTTTATTTTAATAAACAATTAATTTATAACAGATTACTGCTGGTTTTTTATGTTGTGATCTAAAAAGTAGCTTTTTGTAAAAACACGAATATCATGCAAGTTAAAATATTTGTAAAGTTTAAAGCCAATTTTTTTATTACAAATTTTTATATAAAGTGTGTTTAGAAAAGTGTACACACACATAAAATATGGTATTTTTTATTCAATATATTAAGCCACTTATTTTTGTGTATTTAAAAATTTTAATATTTTATTCCTTAAGAAATCCTGCATTGTATTGTAATACTTCTGTTTTTTAAATTTGGTAATTGTTACTGTCAAATTTTAGATAAACTGAGTGCTGTTACAATGGAAGAACTTCTGCGCAATGAAAAAGAAAATTGGGACCTTGTTTTCAGAAAGGTTGCTATTTATTTACAATTCCATTAAATCTTTCAAATTATTAATTTTGAATATATTTAGTTGTAAAGGTATAGTTTGAAAATAGAAAACAAATGAAATCTTTATAATATACTATAAGCCTTAAAATATTAAATGTAGTTAACTGATTTTTTTTTTTTTTTAAGAAAAAAAAAAAAAAAAATTTAACTTAGAAAAATTATTTTATTAATCTTTGTATCGATTTAGCTAGAATTTCATTCTATTAAATGACAGATTTAGTTTCATTTGAAGTTTAATTGGTAGAATCCTATAAATCACCATAGACAGTGTGTTTTGGTTGCTTCTAACTAGAAATGTTCTGTTTATCTGTACATTTGTACAAAGAGTAAAAGATCAAGTTAGTAGTTAAATAATTAACACTCTAGTTTTTAACTTAACCATTTTTGTTTTCGATTCTCTCTTTGAGCATTGTTATTTGTAGTGGTTTAGAATCCACTTAGAATCACTGATTCTAGTTGAATAAGCCCTTTTGTCCAAAAGTGACCTAAACTATGATTAGTCAATGTTAGATGTAAAAATTAAAATTTCATTATTCTAAAAGATAATTTTACAAATTTGTTATGTGATTTGTTTGTTCAATTATGGTTGTGTTGCAAAACTTCTACAACAACTAAAACTGTTTTATAAAATGATTTTATATTAAAGTATTCCATATAGCAATCTTCTAAAGAACTTAATAGTCTTTAAATATATTTCACGGCTACAAAATGGAAGTATGTTTTGAACAAATAAAAAGTGAAAATTGTGGTGTTTTAAATTTAATTACAGAATATCTCCTTAGTTTATAATCTTTCAATTCACACAAGTTAATTGGCATAGATAAATCAAATGTTCTATCTATTAGGGAGAGTCCAAGATTTTAAAAACACATTTATGTAATTTTCGTATACAACTTTGGAGAAAAACTAAATACTACCAAACTATTTTAAAAAACATTCTAAATGACTGGTAAAAGGTATGTGCATCTGTGTTACTGTTACTTTCATGGCTCTTTCTCATTCCAGGATTTTTCAATTACTATCCATACCATGATATGGATGTACAGGAAGATTGACATCACACAATGTTATATGTGGGACTATAACCTTAGCAAATTAAATCTAATAATTTTACTTATCAATTGCCATCAGAACATTTACTAATTATCTTTTCTACTTACTGTTAGAAGGTATTTTTCCATTTCTGAAAATTTTGGAACAACCACTTTTATATCTTGGATTATAGAACCATTGACATCTCTGATTAAGATGCAGTATTTTTTGACGTTCACTGAAGCATTTATGCATCTTTTTGAAATCAAAGCTTCATTTTTATAATTAGAGAGGAAAAATGCGGGAATTGTTGCATTTTATTATAACATCATTTCTTATTTAAGTACATTGTTCTGTCATTGTAGATAATAAAAAATTCATGCCTAGAAATTATACAATTAATTAAAATCTTGTTTATCTATGAAGATTTTTATATGGAAATAAAGTGTCAAGTATGTGACATTTTATGTTGTAACTATATTATAAATGCTGAAATTAAATTTTATAAAAACATTAATATAGCATTTTTAAAATCTTCATAAATACTTATGTTCTACAGATAAAATTTTTCTGTTGAAAAAAATTATTAAAAATTAAAAAAAATTTTCTGGTAATTTTTTAAATAAAAATTATAATGAAGAATTTTCATAATTATGTCTTATGTTTTTATCTTTTATTCGATATCCTCCCTTTTCAATCTTCAATTGCTACATTACAATTATATAACTGGTTTTATTTTATTTGAAAAATTTGACTAGTTACACTTTTGTTTTGAATTTTTATTAGCTTCAAGAAATTGGTCAAATCCCGATTCTTGCTTTTCCTCCAAGTGTGACCAACAGACTACCTGATGAGAAAGTTATCATCACTTTAGTTTCTTACATCCACATGCGATTAATGGAGCTTAGTACTGAAATAAGAGCGGCAAGAACTATACAATTGGCATATCGAAAGTGGCAACTGAGAAAGAAACAAGAAAAATTGAAGGTTCCTATTACATTAACTTTATTGTTATATCAGAATCAAAATATTCTTTTGAACTACGTTTACTAACTATCTTGGCTATTATTACATTCTTAATCTTAAATTGTATTTATTAAGGCTGAAAATTTATTATAACGGAGTGTTTATTTTCTTCCTTTTTATCTTTGACAGATCTAAACTCTAAAAAATTTTCATAAATTTTGAAATTTTGTACAAATTTTAATGTCTTGGTTTCATATACACTTTACAGTGAAAAAGCAATAACTTCTTTGTGGAATTGCCTTTTCATTGTGAAGGGATGCTTTCATTTATAAGAATTTGATAGTTAAAGGAACAAAACTTCTAATTGAGCAAAGATGAACTACTGGGATAAATATTAATGAAGAATTATGTATAGAAAAATTGAATAAAGTTTCTTTCTATTGTAAACTAAACTTTGAATAACTTTTATTATATACGCTTGTATTATTTATTACCATCTATTAGTATTTCTCATCAATTCTAAATGCTGTTTACTTGTTTAATAAGTAAACAGATATCCTTATATTGAATGTTTTATAAATATGCATCCATGAAATTAAAGTTTGAAGTACATATTCTGTAATTTTTAGGAAACTAGCAAATATTTTAAATTCAACTGCTTAACCTGTAGACATGTGAAATTAGTAATTTGTACATCAGAACATTTTAATGTTATTTTTATGATCAAGCTAGCAGCCTAATGGTTAGTGTTCTGGCCTTCAGTTCAACAGCTCCTAGTTTTGATTCTCACCTTGTGTATGGATGTCCATAGTGGTTTCATTTCAAATGTTGTCATCTTTAATGTTGGGTCCCAATCCAATTATCCCTTGTATACAAAAAAATAACTGTAGAGTATCAGTAATATAAAAAACTTTTTTTGCTTCCCAATAAGTCATTGATGTTAGACAATAATATGATGCCCCAAAACTATCTCTAAATGTTAATGACATACTATAAACCAAATATTATAAAGCTATGGTGTCAGCTCAGAAGTATTGCCAGGCATTTATTCTGTAGTCTCTTATCAAGCTTCACTTTGAATGTATGTGTATATGCATGCATGTTAAAGAGGAAGAGATCCGAATTTTGGGTAACTCATTTAAGTTTGTACCATAAACATTTATGGAGAATCCATTTTCTTAAACATTAATTTTGTTTTAATTTCTAAAGCTAGCTGTTTTCAGTTTATCTAAAATGTTTTAGAGTAAAGAATATCGATCCCTTTGCTGATTTTTAGGCAGAATAATAGTCAAGGATTACCCTTTTTTTATTGGTTGATTGCTTTAGAGTCAATCCTTTAACTTTCTAACTGCTCTTGGATAGCTATTCATTCTAAAATTTCTGTCGAGTAAAATGCTTGTGCCACCAAGATTGCTATTATTAAAAAAAATTCTTGTGTGAATTGCTTGTCTTAGTGTCCCAGAATCCATGATTTTAGTAAAATCATAAATCAAATCAAAAATGTCTGGTACTACCATAATAGGCATATTAATTTATGTAATATGTGTAATCATCGTATCTCTAAACAGGTAAATATGTGCTACAAAAAATATACATTACCTTCATCTCTACAATATTAACTGCATAAATTATCTGCATGAAATTAATGTAATATATATCTTCTATTAAATTTACTTTTTACAAAAACTGATCTAGTAATTACAAATTTAGGTTGAAATAGCTGCAGTTATTATTATCCAGAGAGCATGGAGAAATTATATGTCTATCAAGAAAAGAAAAGAACAGCATAAAGCAGCCATCATTATTCAATGCATATGGCGAATGTATTCAGCCAAAGAAACTCTTAAATATTTGAAAAATGCAAAACATATGGAATTTCTTAATTCCAAAGCAATTGCTATTCAGGTATGCACTTTTGATTTTTAAATGAATTTTTCTCTCAGTAGAAAATATGCTTAAAAATTTAGACATTAAGTGTTGTGCATTCTCTTATAATTTCAAATATTTTTATCATAAATTAATATTTTATGTTAAATATTTTGCTTTATTTTAAATAAAACATTACAATTTGATTTTATATTTAAGTAACAAGCAAATGCCTTTGTAATGTATATCCAAAATTAGTCTAGTGACAAAAATAATTCATTAGTCGAGCATGAACAAGACTGATGTGCCTTGGTACAACATGACATGACACTAAACATGCTGGGGTGGTATCATGTAGAAGTCAAGTTGTCAATTCCTGGGTGAGACAACTGGTCTTAGTCATTATATCAGATATAAGTATTATCATTGAGATAATATAAATACTTATTCCAGATCACAAGGCAAATGACAAGTCAAAATGGTTTGAAATAGAATAATAAAATTTGACCTGAGTGCACATTCTTTTATGTAAAGAAAAAAAAATTTCAAGTACTTTATTGAAGATAAAAGAATGTGCTAATACTTTACCTACAGCTTCAGCTAGGAAATGTTCCATGCCATATTTCCATTCAACTAAATATTTGTTAAAACAATAGGTTTTAAGTACTCCATGTCATGGTCCAGATATAGATTTTATTAAAAACTTTTGGGAGCATTTGGGTTTTGTTCAATCTATGCAAATAACTATCAATATGTATTCAAATTGAAAATACCTATCATGGATGAATAGCGAAAAGTTCCTAAATCCTTGCACAAAACATGATTTATTCAATTAAAATAGAATATTTGAACTTCTGAAAAATGGACCAGAATTTTATTAGTTTTATAAGAATGTTTAAACTAGTGGTATTTACAATCTTATAAGTTATTTTATGTTAGTAGATAAAATTTTAAATGTGTTATGTAATATTTGTAGTTCATCTAAACTTTGTATTAAAAACTCGCTATAATTTGTATTTCATTCTTTTAAAAAAGTGATCTTATGATTTTGCCATACGCTAATTTATTAACATATTTCAGGCATTTTATAGAGGATATGCTGTCCGCAAACATTTTGCAAAATGTTCTACAGCTGCACTTATTATACAAAGAAATGCTCGCAAATTTCTCTGCAGAAGTCGTTATTTGAAAATTAGATCTCTGATTATCAAAATGCAGAGTATTTTTCGAGCTAAAGTTTTGGGAAGATCTCAAAGACAACATTATCTGAAATTTAGAAGTGTTGTGATAAAACTACAAAGAAGGATGAAGAAAAGACTTCTTAGAAAAAATGCCGCTGTAAAGATTCAAGCAAATGTTCGCAGATACATGCTGAGGAAAAAGTATCTTCTAATTAAATATTCCACTGTAAAAATTCAATTATGGTGGAAAGCCAAAATTTTGGGACGAAAAACTAGAATATCTTACTTGCTTTTTAAAAAACATATTATATTTATACAATCACTCATAAGAAAATTAATTGCACAAAAAACTTATGAAAAGCAGAGGTACTCTGCCATATTGATTCAAAAAAATATACGTAAGATGATTTTGAGGAAAAAGTTCTGTGTATTAAAATCAAGTGCAATTGTTATTCAATCTTGGTGGCGAGCGAAATTACTTTGCCGAAATGAAATGCATGCCTATCAGATTACTCGTTATCGTATTATACTATTACAGTCTTTAATAAAATCATTTATTGCCCGAAAAGCATTTCATAGGAAGAAATTAGCAGCAATAATTATTCAAAAATATGTTCGACGGTATCTAAAACGAGAGAAATATCTTTCTACGAAATCCAGTGTTAAATTAATACAGTCCTATTGGCGAGCAAAGATTTTAGGCAGGCAGGTTCGTATATCATACTTAATTGCTCTCAAGAGAATCGTATTTCTGCAGTCTTTAATGAGGAAATTTATTGCACGAAAGCAATATAAAGAGAAGAAATTTGCTGCAACAATTATTCAAAAAAATGTCCGGATGTATCTGACTCGTAAAAAGTATCTTTCGATGAAACTCAGTGTTGAACTCGTACAATCTCGGTGGCGAGCCAAAACATTAGGAAGACAAGCTCGGGCATCCTATTTGGTTACTATAAAACGTATTGTACTTCTGCAATCTTTTATAAGACGATTTATTGCACTAACATGCTATAAAAGGAAGAGATTTGCTGCCATAGTTATTCAAAAATATGCAAGAAGATTACTAGCTTTGAGAAAATTCAGGCAATTGATATCCAGTGTTGTAATGATTCAAGCTTGGTTTAAAGCAATACTTCTTGGGAAGCAAACTCGAGCTTTGTATTTAAAATACCTCAATAATGTTGTACTTGTGCAATCTTTAATTAGAAAGTTCCTCATAAGAAAGGTTTTCATGAAAAAAAGACAATCTGCTATTATTATACAAAAATATATTCGAAAATTTATAACTAAGAAAAATTTTTGCATTTTAAAAACTAACACTATAAAAATACAAAAATGGTGGCGAAATTTGCTGATAAGCCTCAACCTGAGAAAAAAATACTTACTCTATCAAAGTGCTGCAATAAAAATCCAGTCATCATTTCGATTGTACAAGTCTCAAAAGCAGTTTAGAAAATTAAAAAATGCAGTAAGATTAGTTGAATTGTATCAGTTTGGGAAAAAACAAAGACTGGCCTTTCTAGAAACTAAGTACAATATTATTACTATCCAAGCATGTTATCGACGTTATAGATGTAGAAAATTATTCCTGACTCAGAAAAATGCAGCTATAATTATACAATCTGTTTTTAAAATGTATAAAGCAAGGAAATATTTTTTAATCTTAAAGTTATCTACAATTAAAATTCAGCGCCATTATTCCTTGTATCAGCAAATGTGTATTACTCGAAATAATTATTTAAAAATTAAATTGGGCT
>JAPDSC010073396.1:0-38202 GCA_026290005.1 Latrodectus geometricus | reverse complement strand
TTTTTTTTTTTTTGTATATAGAATCAAAATTTGTTTCCATGAAAAAAATTTCTAATAATTTAAGTTTAGTTTGTATTTTAAAAAAATCCTCCTCCAAATAGATCTTTTACTACTGCTTATAATCATTTGATAACTGCGCTCACTTTATCAAATCTATTGGAAACTGAATGTCAACAATATTTCTTTCTCTAACTGCATAACTTAAAATCATTTAATACTACTGTTTAGGTATTAAATACTTTGCAAAAAATAATTAGTTAAATTCTAACAGTAATTACAATTTTTTGAGAAATCAATAAAATCTATTTTATTATCTAGTAAATTATATGCATGAAATTGCAATATTTGTTTTTTATATTATTCGTTTAGAAGTCAATTTAATTCTAAAATGACTAAAATGTTTAAGCCAAATAAAAGGGAAGCTCATTTGTACATATATTATCTTACTAATATTGGAAAAATGTATACAATTTAAATAAATATTATATCTAATCACCAAATACATTAAATAGTGCATTTTTGTTACTAAGAACACAATATGATATATAGAGAATATAAATCAAGACAAGTAGAATAACTTACTATGCTAACTATCAATGCTTAATGACTAAGTGCAGCGTAATTTTGTTTTATTTGAATTAAGTCATATTACATAAATCTAATAATTTTTATTATAACAAATCTAAATCAATGTAAAAACAAAATTATTTATGAAATGTAAATAAATCAAGGGAAATTACTTTCTTGCCCATTAAATGAATTAATTCATTTTCGTCTTCATTAAAAGCCTTTTTAGAAAATAACTGAAAATAAACAGAAGTAATTCCACATGATGAACCATCGCCTACTTCATAATATGATTTTAACTTTTCTTGCTCCCTCTTCAATTCTTCCTAAAAATATAATGCATTGAAAATTAAAAATATTAAATTACATGATGTTAATTTACAAAAAATTAAGCATTACACAAAAAATTGAAAACAAGTTTCATACAGAACAATAAAAATTAAATAGTAATTAATCAATCTTGTTTTTTAATTTATATTAGTAGATCATAGTTTCATAGACATAGACATTAGAATTAACAAACCTTTTTAAAATTTACAACTTTGATTAAAGCGTGAAAAGTAAACAAATCAAATAATCCAAATCTTATTTACTTTTTAAGAGATCAGAAAACTCATATATAGATAAATTTTAATATAATAGGAAAATGAAAATTATGTTATATATCAGTAAATCTTTTTAGACTTTTAAAAACATGGAATCAAATATGTAAGAAATACCAAAAAATAAAATTATTTTAAGGAAAAGATTAATAATTCCTCAATTTAAAACTTATTTATTATTCATAAAAAAATGGTATTTATTACTCCTTAGAGTAAAGATAGAATTTCGGAAGTTATTGTATCATTTATCAGATAGTTTGGAATATATTAAAATGTTCATGAAAGAAAATCCAGAGATAAAATAGAAACATTTGACAAATAAAAAATGTATATAATACACAAAGTGTCATATTTACTTCAGAGAGATCTTGTGGATGCATCACAATTATCAATAAAATATCAGAATTTTGAGAAGTCCTTACAGTTAACTGCCTCCAATATCCACCATGAGTTTCAGGATTGTAAGTATCTAAGTCAGATGCTCGAACATACTTTTCAAAATTCTAAAATACAAAAAGAAAATGCAGTTGATTCCAAGTAGTAATGGTTTTGAAAATATATATTCAATTTTAAAAATGCCTTTAAAACTTTAAAAACTCTACAGAAATACCACACTTAGTTGAATTGTGAGCGCTATCACTACAAACATCATAGGAAAATTTTTTAATCTTCATTATAATACATAGCATTACATATAAGAAAAGCACATAAAGAGGAAATATAACAATAAAGAAATTAAACATGTGAAAGAGTTGAACACTGATGTTCACAAATGACAAAATTTAAATAAAATTCAACAAAATTTAAGTTTACTCATTAATCGAAGTTGATATGCGTAGTTTGATTTGTTAATCATTCAATGTTATAATTTTTTGAACACAAGATCTAATTAGACTGAGACCTATATTTTAAAGTGGATTCCAAATTATTACAAATAGCTAGATGAATTTGAACCAATTGAAATGAGATTTGAGCCCATAAATTGTTGAATAAAAAATTAAAGTGCTAAATATTGGACTTCCACCTTGGTATATGTAATGCTCATGTAGTTAAAAAGATTACCACAATAACAAGACATTAAACCAGCTGAGAAAAAGGAAATTTTTAACTAACAAAAATTTAAGCAAATTGTATATCAAATGAAGTCTTCAATAACTGATTTCTCATCATAGAAATTAAAAAGATTAACCACAAATTAGGGTCTGTAAATTAGAGTTTAAATAGTTGAAGTCTGCCAAATTTTTACATTCTTACTGTAAAGCTTTGTCTGAAGAGCTTACAGCTTTGAATCCTAGTATTATTAATGTATACATTTGCATTCATTCTAACCTATTTAGTAAATGGCAGTAGAATATTTTGATATTTTTAAGTGCACATAAAAGTCCCAAAAGTAGAAATACTGCTCTCTAAAATTTAGCTTTTAAACGCATATACAATTCTTTCAGAAATAATGGTAATATTCATACAAAAGATTAAAAATATAATAAGCTTATGTTCCATATATTAACAATAATAAAAAATTCCATAATGTTAACAATAATTTTCTTTTTAGCAAGCTACTTAATGCAACAATATGCATGAGTGTGTTATTTAAAAAATGGCCTGAGTTAATTTCTGAGCTGGTAAGGTTCTAAAACTTTAAAACATTTCATAAATTTATGTAAAGATATTTCATATGACATGCTAGAGTAATTATCTTAACAGAATAAGAAAATATTTGTTAAAATAGAAAAATGATTATTTTTTAATAATTTACTTTATTTTTTATTTATTATCTATCCCACTGTTGTTTTATCATGTTAAATTTATAATTAATGCAGTTTTTATTACTTGCCAACTTATTTTACACAGCTAATCGTAAATTTTTTAAGGTTCCATAACTCACACAATAGCAAACATTTATAAAATTTATTTCTCTAATCTTTAGATTTGGTTTGTTTTTTGCTCAACAGACATGTTTAGCACACAAGGACTAAATTTAACCGAGTTTACTGCATAAATTGATTCTGAATCACAAATATCCACAGTAGGATTTGAAACCATGAACTGTTGAACCAAGAGCACTAACTATTTAGCTATCAGCTAAGCTCTAATCTTGAAAACTAAAGTCTAAAGTTATTATGATATTATCAGAAAAATAAACATTTTTTTCTCAGTATAACAATCAAAATAAAAATTGCAATTTTGAATATGATAAATAATTTCAAATGCTAGACATGTAATTTCAAGTTCACAAAAAATTAAATATCATAGATTCTAACAAAATTAGATAATTAAAAATTAATTAATCGCCATTAGTTTTAAATAAAAATATGTCAATAGAACATTTATTTATAATGTAAGAAAGACGTTCATAAAAAAGATTATTATAATTGCAGCATTGTAACAAATAATATAAATATAAAATAGATCATTAAAAAAAAAGTAAAAAGAATGCACTATGAATAAATTGTATAAAACTAAGAACAAATATATTTAAACAAAATATTACGAATACCAAGTAAATATTTTAGAGTTTTTTTTATCCATAAAGTCATTTATTGAAAAATATGTGTGAAAAATTCTTTATAAAAAAAATAATGAATTGAAAAAAATACTTAAAACTTCTTTGTATTCAAGAACTGATTTTAAATATGCTTATAATTTATGACATTTAAAATATACTCTAAAAATATGAAAAAAAAACAATACAAAAATACTTTGACAGCTTGTAACATTTCTGGAGATATATTAACACAATCATCAGGCTCTGCTACACTCATTGATCCTTCTTTGTATGAACTTAATCGAAAGCCCACCGTCTTTTCATTTGTATGCAAATGTTTACCAACTGTGAATTCACATTTGTTCCTGTATCCTTTAATAATAGGTGAAGGTTTAATTGGAATTGCTGGGCAACACTGATAATAGTTTTCTTTTCTGAAAAGAAAAAAATTCTTAATTTATTTAATGAATCACTTTTTTGAAGATAAAATAGAAGATTGGAATTATTTTTAACATTGCACCAATTATTTTTTTGATTAAGATAAATTTTAATTTATATCTAAAGTGTTGAATCCCTAAGGTCACAACAAATGCCAAGATAAAATTAAAATTAAATCTAAGCAAATTTTTTTTAAATATGAAACAAAACAGCAAAATACTTATGAAATTTCAGCATTAATATTTATTTAATAATTAATTTTTCATCATACATTTATACAAAAACAAATTATTGTCTTTTCATCATTGTATTATTTACTGCACAACAAACTAATTAAGTCAAAATTCACAAAATGAACTTTTGATATTTTGAAATTAATAGACACTATAAATTTTTTTAATTAATTTATTTTTAAAGTAATGTCAGTTCTATGACATTTGTGATAAACTTTTATAAAATTCATTTTTCAACTATCAAAATTGTATTTTATGTGATATTTCAGAATTTTAAACAAAATGTATCTGCAGCAATTTATGGAGTGATTTAAGCAAAACTGATTACGATATTATTAAAATTGATTCAAAGAATCAAATGAGATATGAACAGATAAATGAGTTTTAAACAAGATTAAAAATTAATTGATAAAGGAATATTATTAAACAATATTATAAACAATTAAAAAGAATTTATTGATATGAAAATAACATTAAATTATAAGAAAAATAAATATAAATAGAGTAAAATATTTTCCTATAGCAATTCTGTCAATAAATTCAGATCCAATAATAAATAAAAGACAGGAATATATTTAATAAAAACATTTAAATCTGACTTATTTAAATATTGGTTGAATTGAAAGTTAAGCCCCAGATTTCTTTAAAATGCTTCATAAAATGTTAATAAAGCTTTTTAATTATGAACATAATTAAAAAGTAAAGTTTATTAATAGGCAAATGGTCATTGTCTTTTTGAATAAAAAAAAGTACCTGGTGAAAATTATGCAGATAAAATTATCAATGGTGATAGTTAAATCAAGCATATAAATATAAATCTAAACCTTTTCCTTGTGCAATGTTGAAAAAAAAAAAAAAAACTACTTTTATTTTGCAAATACAAGCAATGTTTATTCATAAGGCTGATCCTGGCTTAGAGATCAAATTAACTAGTTACGAGTGGAAGAACCCAGGTTCCATGTCAATAAAAATTGTAAAACATGAGATAAATGTCGTGTTTCTGCTTCTTGCATGCACATTGGAAAGGTACGTGTCTCAGTTTGAATCTTTTCCCTAATTTATTACACATAAATAATTTATTATCAATTAAAAAGCCTTCTAAAAAGTAAACTTTTTTTTCTACTTTTTCTATGCAGAAGTTTAAATGTCTGAAAACAACTTTCAGACATTATGATTCCCACTATTTGTGTTAAATTGTATTGAAAAGTTTAATACTCTAAATTACTAATTTTTATAACTAATAATAAATATACTTCCCTCCAAAACTGATAATCTCACTAAGATGACCCTAAAAACAATTAAATGTAAAGATTAGCCACTCAGAGGCTTTTTATGCTGAACATGATTTGAGATAGAGATTCTCTTATTTGTATATTGTTCCAGATAGCGTTTGAAAAAGTTGTTAGATTTTTATATAAACACCAGAGGTATTATTTTTAATAGAACTACATAATTATTAGCCTTAGCTGATGATATTGATGTCATTAAGTAAAATAAAACAAGTGATAATTAATGCTTTTGTGAACTTTGAGGAATCTGCACGGATGGGTCTCACTATTAATCAAAAGAAAACTAAATTTTTGGCTGTAATGCTGAGTAACTATGATCTATCTCTTTTAAAAATTAATGATTTTACTTCTGAAAGTGTACAACAGTTTAAGAACCTTGGAATTTTTATTAGCAATACTAATGATATAAACATTGAATTGATAAGTTCAAAGCTCTCAATTACTAATTTTAATCAATAGGTTACTTATGGCTAACAAATGTTTCTGTAGGTTGAGAAACCAATTCAAGTCCACATTTATTAGTGTTAAAACAAAAAAAAAATTAACTTACGCAAAACCTTAATCATGGCTATTGCTCTATGTAGCAAAAAGTGCTGGCCATTAAATATATCTGAAAAAGATAAGCTGCTGATTTTTGAGAGAAAAATACTCCAAAAGATCTTGAAAGTAGTTAAGCAAAATGATGTATATAGAATACAATATAATCATGAAATCTGCAGTAGATTTAAAGGATCAGACATTTTTTGGAGTTATAAAAGCTTGCTTCATTAGATGGTTAGGACACATTTTTAGGTATGACTCAAACCCAATTAAATTAATGACTCTTTCAAAGGTTTAGGGTATGCAAAAAAGATGACCCCCACCAAGTGAGTCAATTCTGTTAAGAGAGCTTAGGTAATTAGGAGTCAATTGATGCTAATCTATTACACCAGATAGAGTCAGTTGGAGAATCATGTGGCTCATGAAGATAATCTTGGCCTGGGCAGGCTATAGTGTGATTAAAAAACAGTAAATATAATCAATAATCTATTGCTATATTTTTGGATAAATGGTAATATCATTAATACTTTACTGATTGAGCTGTGAAGGCCTGATTGGTTGAACCATTGTTCTCATTATAAAAAGCCAGTGAGTTTGAATCCAGACTTAACTGAAGATCCATAGTGCTCACTGAAGATAGCTGGAGTAAGTTAAATAGATTTTGGTTGTAATGTCCTCCAAGTAAAATGTTACCCCTGAGCAGGTCACATATTGGGTTTTTTCTGTCTAGTCCCTGCTTCTAAATTGCAAAGACTCCTACCTGCTGCTTCTATATAACAGGTAGAGTCCAACTCAGCACAAAGTACAGCAAACCATGCTGGTGCAACACTTTATTTATAGAATATATGAGACCAGAGAACTAAAGACTCATTAATCAGTTTTATTACGTGATTCTCATTAAATACAAAATTCATTAACGTTCATTTGGCAAAAGTTAAATCGTAAATAAATAACTTTCTAATCTAAAATATAATTTTTAAGACATACACATTTTCTATGAATTGAGTTTCTAATATTTAGCAGTTTTAAACAAAACAAAATTCAAGTTACAAAATCTTCAATCTGGATCAAATACCTCAACATTCCAAATTGTTACCATATTGTTAAAATAATTATTATTAAAATAATTTAAAATAATAATTATTATTAAAATAATTATTATCTACAGAATAAATATTTCTCCAAAAGTATGTTTTATTTACAAATTATCTGAAAAGTAAAAGAAATTATGAATGAAATAATAATAATATACATTAGCTTGAAACAATCATGAAAATTACCTATTTCGAGACAATATTTGCCGCGAATAAGGGTTAACTTTTTCTATACTTTTACTTAATCCCATTAATAATTTATGTATATCATCTTGTTTAAGCTTTAACTGTTCTTCATAAGGAGTATTCCAAAATGGTGTAACAGCATTTTTTAATCTGAAAAATAAACAAATACAAATTGAAATATACAACATTAATGATAACATTAATTTCAAGAGCTTTTACACAAACAAAATAGATGTATTACAAATACTTACTGAGAAACAATAAAACTCATTCCTAAATTGGATACTATTTAGTTTAATAAAAGTTACATTACTCTACTTCAGGATTTATAATTACATTATTTAAACAAGAAATTTTATGTCATTCCAAGATTACTGGTACTGTATAGAAGTCAATTTAATATTTAAATTAAGTTACTTTTAATTAAATCATTTATTCCATTTTTATAAAAGATAATTTCTAATAATTTAAAATTTCTTTTCCAAAATGAATACAATAAAAAAAAATTTAAACATTCTTCCTATCTCAAATAAAATCTAATTTATTTGAGATTATTTGAGATCAATCAATTATTTAATATAGATAAATTTTAATTATTTAATATAGATAAATTTTTTACATCACTTTGTTAAAGTTATAGTTCAAAAGACGGAAATGAAAAAAATAAATTTTACATTTCATAAATTTAATATTTGCAGTAAAAGTTTTAATTGGAGAAATAATAAAGAAAATATCTAATTCCTTATAGAATATATATATGTTGGCTACCCATATTATCTATTATACATTTTTTAATTATTATCAGATATTCATTTAATCCACAACAATCACTCTTTTGAAAACATTAACAATATGAAACAAACTACTAGAAAACAATGTTAATGAATGACACTTTTAAGAATAAAAAAACATAGATTTTGATTTATAAATTTTATTGACAAACAGAGTAAATATATATATATATATATATATATATATATATATATATTGCAATTTTACTAAATAAAAAATTTTATATTATGCTCAGTGTCAAATATTTTTTAACTTAAATGACTTCTCCATTTTTTTTTTAAATTTTCCACAAATTGAATATAACTAATAAAATTATTCAAACTAATTATAATAAAATACATTTATTTTGGAAAAAATTGTACAAAATATTTTTTCCTTTATTTGAGAATCATTTTAGCATTATAAATTAAATATTATTTGCATTTGACAAGTATGTTTTACTTATAAAAATTAAAAAAAATTGGATACATTCATAAGGATTAATAGTAAAAAGAATTTTAATAATATCTTAGTTTAAAAATAAAAGCTTATTTATTTTTTCCATTTTCCAGCTTATTTCTGAATATGGATTCTTATATATATGTATTGGTGTGTATGAAAATTGGTATATATTAAGTCTTATATATATATATATATAGGACTTAAATATACAGCAATTTTTATTTTAAAATAATAAAAGAACTTAAATTCAATTTTTTAAGTATTTACTACGATTTTTATCACATTTGATGAAATTGCGTTTTATATAAATTTAAGAATAACACTTCTTTTTTTATAATATAAATTTAAAAATAATGTTTTCAAAGAAAAATTAATTAACAGTATTCAGCTCAAGATAATATATTTAAATTGAATTGAGCATAAAGCATTTCACTTACTTTTATTTACTATGAGAAAAATTTCTTAAAGCACTTAAGTTCTGTAATTTAACGTAAGGGCTTTGATACTATCTGGATCAAGAGGTTGTAATTTTACTTTGCAGTTTAAAGGAAACATTCAATAAAGATCTCATCTTATTTCTGATGTTCACTATGAAGAGTGAAATAGTCAATGTACAGAATTATACATTTTAATTTTCCCTTTTTATCATCTTTATTGAATTCTATCAACCACTTTTATTTCTTTGAGATTTTTATTTGTTTTAGAAGTACCATTTTTTAAAGTAAAATGGTTTTTGCAATAACTTATTATCAGCACTTTTTATGAGTGTAATTTTTTTACAGCAACAGAATCAAGTTGCATAAAACATTTTGTCATTTTTAGCTACTTTCATACACTCTCAGTAGTTTTGAGTCCTAAAATTTCATCTTCATAAAAAAAGACAAGTAATAGTATCTATAAGTACTTACATTGAAATAAATTAGTGAATGTTGCTGTTTTTTGTCAATAAACACTTACATTCCAAAATAAATATTAATAAATGCTGTCCATTTTTAAAAACCGCAATCCTTTACACAGATTTGAGAGGAATATTATTCATTAGTAACACAAGGATGGAAAAGTATTTCACAGTAATACAAAATTAATCTCAGAAATAACACTATCATCTAAGATTAGTTTTAAAATTCCATTTTTTAAGATATATGAAAATTCCAAAATAATTGTTTTGATTAAAAGATTAATCAAAAAAGTTTCATAAATATTTCACCTAGAACTACCTAAAAAATAAGATATACATTTTGTGAAGTAAATTTTTTGAATTAGCCCAAATAGAAATAAAATCTCTTTTTATATACTACAATGGTCCTTCAAAAATGGTGATAATATTGGTGAGAAAATACTGTTTTTCAACACACCACATTTTTTCATTTAATCATTAACTTCAAAAATCTTGGTTTCGCTTTGTAGAGAAAATTGCATTTAACAAGTTATATCTGTCAAATTTTAAATCTTTTATTTATATTTTAAAAACATTTTTTATACTTTTCCAAGCAAGGTCATTATAGTTCAAGTTTTCCCCCACCAAGAAATAATTTCCCATCATTAAGAAGGTGCAAGTCTACAAAAATGGTAAAATCATTGTTAAATAATAAACTTTTGTGATATGTAAACTATGTTCATTATTTATGGAAAATTTTGAAGATGTTATACAGCTGAACTTCAAATACTAATTTGTAAAGTCATTTGACTAACAATAATAATAATAATATTGTTAGTCAAATCACTTTACAAATTAGAAAAATTTCAGTTAACAAAAAATAAAATAGTTATTACTAAAGAATAATTTTATATCCATTTTTATGTTAAATAAAAATGCTAATTTAATAACATTTTTATATATATAAATGTTTATGTTAAATAAACATAAATAACATTAGTAAACACAAATAAAAATGTTTATGTTAAACAAAAATGTGATAGAAATTTTAGTGGCATTTATGACTATAAGAAAATAGCATTATGCTAATCACCTGCCTCAATTCAATAGGAATATCTTCACTTTTTGATTTTTTAGAATCCTCACAATCTTCTGAATCACCAGCCTTTCGCTTTTTAGCCATTGGATCTGCAGCAGGACTCGCTAACTAAAATGTAAAAAATATTAAACATTATATAATAAAAAAAAGACTCATTTTTTGTTGCTACTTCTTAACTTCAATTTTCAGGAATTTAATGTAAAATCATGCAAAATAACATCGAAAAATTATTTATCGAATATTCTTTACCTTATACAGAGAAGATCCTTATTTCACATTCTGATGCAACAATTTAATCCAATTTATTTTATTTATTAATACCTATATTATTATCATAATTTGAAATTTAGAATTGTAATTAGGTTTGGTACATCAATAGAAATAATGCATATACTGAAGTAGATAATTTAACATTTTAATTTTGTAAATAAATTGTAAACTTTATTTAATGGAATTTTTTATATTCAATCTCAAAATACAAAATTTTTTAAGAATAACATTATGAAAATTTATTGAAACTCATTACTATGCTTCATGGAAACAACCAAATTCAGGCTTGTTCTTAATAAGATATATATGATTGAAGCCTCCCTACCTTAAGTTAGGAAGTGAATTTTTTTGAACAATCAGCACCTTTTTGGCTTAAAAAGCCTTTTGAAATCACATCATACAAAAGGAATACTAAAATCTTGTTATTGTTGTTTCAGACTTTGATTAGACCAATACTGATTTATAACACTGAAACTTGATTAAAAGGAGAAGAACGCTGTTAGATTTTGAGAGGAGAGTTTTAAGAACCATTTATGGTGGTGTTTCTGAACAAGGAGTGTTGTTGTACCAGCATATTCCTTGTACCTAGCTGAGTTGGACTCTACCAGTAATTGGAGGCAGCCAGGTGGGAGTCTTTGCAATTTAGAAGCAAAGACCAAAATAAAAGATTCCCCAATACTTGACCTGCTACACATAGGAGTATCATTTCACTTGAGGGATATTATGTGACTACAACCTATTTACCATACCCTAGACATCTTTAAAGAACAAAACAGATCTTCAGTTAATCTGGGATTCAAACTCAATATTTATCAATAATCAGAATAACACCCAAACCAACCAGGCAAACAGTAATTCCTTGAAGTGCAAAGAAAATTATTTAACTTTGAGCTATATATTCTATAAAATTGAAGACATTGTAAAATTCATTAAATGGAATAAAATAAGAAAGCCACATTGAAAATGGAACAGACAATGGTCAAATTGAAGATTTTCAATTGTACATCCTTTTATCAAAGGTAAAGAGATAAGCCAAGAAAGAGATGGAAAGATACTTTGAATTTAGACTTGAACCTCACTAGATTAAAGAGCTGGAGAACAGTAGTTGGAAAAAGAGGAAAAACTTTTGCAAAAGGCTAGAACCCATAGACTGTTGTGCAAGATAAGATGTGATGAATATAAACATAAATCATGCTTGTATAAAATTACTGGTAAAATCTTATAACGTGATGCAGGTTTAGTGCAATTCCCAATTTGTGTTCCTAGTGCTATACAATTTTTTCAACCATCTAAATTATCTGATTTTGTACAATTTTTTACTTTAAAAATTATAATTTGGAATATATCCTTTTATTTACTTATTACAGGAAAGCTTAATGACTTAATAGTAGAAAGTTAATTTTACAAATTTTATAAAAATATATAATATAACAAATTATGAAATAATTATAAATAATGATAGCATTTACACTAACACACAAAATATTTTTAAAAATATTAGTCTTAATTAATCAAGTAATAGCTCAAATTTTAAAAATATATATTACATAGCACCAGTTAACAATCAAGAGTAATACATTTTAAATTAAAAAAAAAATTTTTTTTTACACTTTTTTGAAATTTGAAGTATTTTAAAGTACCAACAACTTCAAAATAACATTTAAAAATTATAAAAATAAATAACATAAGATTCAAGGGTTACAAAAACTCTAATAAAATTCACCACACATTGGAATTTGTCACAGCATTGCAGAGGACTTATACACACACATAAAATGCCTTATACAAGAACAGCTATTCTGGTGTAGTAATCTACAGATTTGGTATATGCACCAAGTAGTAGTAGTTAGTAAAAAGGCAGTAGTATGTTAGGATAAAAAAAATAACAAGAAATATTTTAAGCTTAAGTAAATGTGAATGAAATCTTTATCATCTAATTAAATTGTTGGAGAATTTAAAAAATGGGCCCACTCAAAAGAGGAGACCTTTCTCATTTCAAAGTGAAGCACAACTTCATGGATTCAGAAACCGGCATTCATATGCAGGCAGTAGAGCATCAAGAAAAAGAACAATTAACATTGCAGTACCACTAAACAACATTTGATATTATACTTGGCAGAATTCATGAGAAGAAAAAACAGAAAGTGAATGGTAATGATTCATTTGACTTGATCACTGAAGTGATTTCTAAGTAGTTTCTGCCAGAAATATACACTGACATTTAAAGAAGTTTTCAATAAATTATAACTAAATTAAAATGTAAAAATGTAGTTCGCATATTTTTTTAGTAGTTCCTATAAAAATATAAAACTTTTTAAGCAATGCACAATGCAAATGAAATATTTACAACAGTAATTACGAATTTTACTATTATGTTATAGTGATGGTAGAATGGAATTATACTAATAACTATTTTGAACAGTGATGGTTGTTTCAACATTAAATTTTAAATAGTTAATTTGATTTAAAATGCGTAATATTAAGACAGCTTTTAGAAACTCTCATTTCTAAAACAAATCTTTAGAATACTATTAATAAAGGAGAATAAAGAACACAAAATCTTTTAATTCATTTCACGATTATTTAGGAAAATCCTATTGTTTCAGACATTTTATAGAAATATTAATCTAACAGTATATATTATTGATCTAACAGAAATACATAATATTCATTTAACATAATTTCCAAACTTACTTTAGCAGAAAGTGGTTTTCCTTTAAAAAAATAGCCATTTAATTTCTTTAAGGCTTTATCTCTGTCCTCTTCATTTCTAATTAATAATATAAAACTCATATATAATTAATATGTATGACATCTTAAGAAATATTACATCCATTACAATAACTAATCTATTGCTATCACCTTTTTAGAAAAGTAAAATATATATTAACAAATTAATTCATACAGAAGAATTAAGGAAAAAAACATATCAAAAAAAATTTTTTTCTGAAAAAATATCAATTAAGCATAATATACAAGGATATGCAAATGTAAAATTATTTCATTCTCATAATAGAAGTTAAAAAAATTAAGTTTATTTTAAAAATTCTCAAAATTTATAATTGCAGAAATATTGGGGGAATTATTTCAATGTATCAGCAACAATGTAAATTATTATTGTGAGTTTAAATTAAATTTTTTTTTATTCTTTATTTAAATTCTTTTAAACTTTTATGATTTCTTAAAAGTTTGATTTGTTTGTTACACACTGGTAACAAACCAACCAACTGCAAATGGCAACTAATTAAATTAACATCTACAATTTAAATTGAATACTGAACCACTAATAACATTTATGTGAGTCCATAAACTATTGAATCAAAGGCCATAATGGGAAATATTCAGATACCAATTTGACAATTCCTTAAAGTATTTTATTAATCTTTTCACGAACTTTTTAATAAAAAAACTTTGGTTTTACTATTTTTTTTTGGTATGACTGAAATTTATAAATATAAGCATGTTTAAGAACAATATTTTTTTTTTAAATTTTAACTTTTTAAATTGTAATTAGATGTTTAATTATTAATTCCTTAAAAATAATAATTCTGATCTGGGATGTTACTATTTCTATGTAAAGAATATTTAGATATAAAAAGAATATATTTTAGCTGTATTAAAATAACTATCATAAACAAAATTTAAGAGTGATTGAAAAAAATATGTTTTAGTTATATGAATATAAATGAAGCAGTTAAAATAACTATTTTAAACAAGATCAAGAGATACAAAAGAATGATTGGTGTAAATATTTGAAATGCAAACTAATAAAATATTTATTCTAAATCTGATTTAGAATATAAAGTTGAAGCTTGTTAAAATAACCTTATGTTATTCAGATCCTTCCATTATAACAACCACGCTAAAATGCCAAACTCTTTCCCTATGCACTCTAAATTAATTTGCTTCCAACATAATAATTGTCCAGTATCATCTAATCCCAATAGAATAGCCAAATCCAACAAACAATCTTCCTGACATTTTTTTAAATATGTAAATTAAAACAAATTTTGTTATTGTATTGCCAAGAATCTTCAGTGTTTCCTATAAGTATTGAGTTTCCTATAAACTTTGATGTATGGGGTTGGAAGTGGAATCAACTATAGCTTACACCATTCTACTAAATAAGAGGAGTCCTAATGCCCCGCCTAGAAAGTCAACACCAAAATTCTGCTTCTGATAGGAGAATTGGTAGAAACATAATATTCTTTCTAAAGTTAAAAATTTATGATCATATGCTTACTTATGTGATTAGGATTATTTATTGTCACACAAGTACGATTAGTTGCCTGACTCCAGTTGCTGGCCTTCTAATGAAAAAAAAAAAAGTTGAAAGTGAACATTTTTGTTTGTTTTTCCTAAGTGCAAATCAATCTTGCAAACAAGAATTATATCTTTGCAACTAAATAAGATGGCAGTTTCAAACAAATGCAATTCTTAGAAACCAATAATATTTTAAAAGAGGTAGATAAAAAGATAATGAAAAAAGTTAGATTGCCAAGTTGTTTAAAATCCCTAAAAGCACTTTATTTGGTATACTTAATTGTTGGGATTCGATTTTTTTTTTTTTTAAAAGAAGAATTTTGTGTTAAATAATCTAGAAATTGATATAGTGATGAAAAATTTCAGAAGCTTGAGCAAATAGTGCTTTTCTAAACAAATAGACAGTGACAAAACTATATTCAAGGATGGTTGCAGAAATTTAAAGTACAGTACAGTCTTTCTTTCAAAAAACTTTGCGCACAGGGAAAGTGATACTATAAAGAAAAAATCAAGAAATGGACAGAAAAACTAAATATACTATAGAAAACTATGTTTCAGGCAATATTTTTAACGCAGATAAAACTAGAGTATTTTATTGAATCAAACCTGACAGACACGAAAGTGCAAGTGGAGGGACAGCAGCTCCTTTATATGGTTCTTCTGAATATAAATATGTCTGGCATTGAAAAAATTCCAGCCTTAGCAACTGACAAATTGAAAAAAGATGAGGTATTTTAAAGGAATCAAAATTTTACCAGTTACCTATAAAAACAATTTTAACTCATGAATGACATTTCTGAGGAATAATTACTTGCTTGCAAATGGCAATTAAATACAGCATAAATTATAATAACAAAGAATTGTTTTTGAATTAGATGATAGTGAAGATTATGAAGTAGATATTCTTACGGCTTTCTACATATAAAGAGCAGCATGGAATGATGTGACAGAAAATAGCATCAAGAATTGTTTCCACCATGCTGGTTTCATAAGGCAATTAGAAATGGAATCTACTGCTAAAATAATTGAAAATGAAAATTTCGGAAAATGAAATTTGGTGAATGCTTAAGTTTTTACAAATCCGCAAAAACTAATTATGACTTACAGTGCATTGAAAATCTGACTGAAAATTGATTTCTGATTATTGTTCACAAGAAGAAATTGCATCAACATCAAATGAAGAAGACGAAGATCTGATACTGACATTTACTAGCATAAAATCTGTTACAAGTAAAGTTGAAACTTTAAAAAGTGTTTCTGAAAAAATACAAAATACAGTTTATTTTTTAATGAAATGGAAAATATGTTTTTCAAAAATCAATTATGCAGAAAAGATAAACAACTATTCTGGATTTTTCTCTTTGGAATAACAAATGTGTTTTGTATGTACACATGTTTCTCGTTTTACTTTAAAACATATTTTACAAATGATTTTACTGAGAAATTTTTTTTATTTTTGACACAAAGAATAATTTAAGTATTTAATTGGAATTTCTTTAAAATAACAGCTGTATCCCAGTGTACGGTACGCTATTTTTATACAATTAATATAATTATACAATATACAATTAATATAATTATATAATATAAAATCCTATTATTTTATAGAAATAATATAATTGTATACAATATTATATACAATTAATTATAATTGTATATATGCGTACTGTTGTATATATACGTATCGTACAAGGAGCGTACCGTTCACTGGGAATTAACCAAAATAACTTATATTTTGGAGCTACTGTACATTTTTTAATTATATCTATTATTGTAACATTATCGTAACTTTTCACTCTGGCAGCAGAGGATCAATATAACGAGTTTTGACTGTAGTTATTAGATTTAAATTAATACTTATTGATTGAAAATTTAAGCATAAAAACCAACAACTATCAACACTTCTTTTATTTCATCTTTCTTATTTAGAGTATAGACAAAATTTTTATAATAAAAATGTTTAAATTCAAATTGATTGCTATTCCTTATCAGCGCAATCATTTACCAATTTAATTTACATACTTTCCCATTTAAATTTAGAAAATAATTGATTTTTTTCCAAAAATAATAAAAATATGCAAAAAAATTTGACTAGTTATTAAATGATAGAATTGCATAACTTCCAAACTTCATAAAAATAACAGAACTTACTGGAATGTAATAAAAGCAAAATGAGGTGGATTTCCAATAGCCTTTATTTTTCTAGGATTCAGTTTTAAAGTTGTCTGTAATAATTTTCGAAGTTGCTAAAAAAGATAACAATTCATATTTTATAAAATCAAAATATTTATCAAAATTAGCATTTTTCCATATTATTTTACAGAATAAAAATCAGAAATTTTGAGCTACTATCATTTGCATCATTTAAAGTAATCAGGAAAATAAATGTCGTTAACTATACACTCACCGCATATCCAACATATCTGGGTAGGTTAGTAAGCTCAATTTTATATATTTCAGAAGTGAAATCTTTCAACCTGGTATAGGAATATAAATCTAAATCAGCTTTGCTGATTTTGTCAGGAGTTATAGTTACTGGCTTTTCAACGTGTACAATTAAAGAAGCATTGTCTATGTCCTCCTCTTCTTCTTTTTCTTCTTCAGCAATCATATTCGATGACTCTGGTTCTTTATCCATTTCTGCCATACAAGAAAGAAAATCCCATTAGACATGGAAGATAAATTGCTTGCTTTTAAACATAAAAAGAATCTTCGTAGAAGGTAATGGAGGATTGCATGCAAATACCACAAAAGAAATATTAATTATAACTGCAGTTATGTTTTAAACATATACATATTTTACAACTATGACATACATTTTCAATATAAAAAAATAAGATTGTAATTTATATAAGTCATATTGTGAATACAAAAATATTGAGATTTAAAAAGAAAGAAAAAATTAAATTTCTAGATGTAATTGTAAAAAAGAATGAAAACTTATTATGAAATTAAAAATTTTCTTTATCAGATGATACAAGAAATGTCATTTTTTTTTCGGTTATATGTTTGGGCACATCAATGAATAAGATTTTATATTATTAATTTATGCTTTTATCATGCAATCATAAAATATTTTTTAAAAAAACGTATTTAGTCATCTTTTATTAAAAAAAAAATTCATTTTCAAGTATCCACATATTACCCTTGGATATACCTGATTTATTAAAACATCTGAATAAATGGCATTAATCCCAAATCTATACTACCCTTTATCATCAATTTCTTGAATTTGTATGATTTGAAAATATTACATATGAAAACTTTCTAATTTCCTTAAAGTAATAAAAGACTTTTGTCAAACATTTTTATCCACAATTTTTTGTTGTTATCATCCATTCATCCCGTCTTTTTAAACTGAACGCCAACATCATTAAAAAATTACCAATTAGTATCTTCTTCAATTTTGAAAAAAGCAGAGTTTTAAATTTACATTATTCATAAAGTTGAAAAATATCATGGTGAAGTGAGGTTTTTTGTAATCTTTTTCTAAAATAAACTATTTTTCTTTCATATTAATCGTTTTCATTTATAATTGTATAAAACATCATTGGAGTAGCATGTATACTTCCATATTTCCTTTGAGACAAGCTAACTTCCTTGTAAAATATTACACTCATATAACAAAATAATGGATAAGAAAATATTACTAGCTTCTATTTATATGCTACCATGCTTCATAAAAAAATGGTACAGCCTTTTTGATATGATTTCATTGTTGATTAAATAATTGTTGCTTTATCATACATAGTAAATATTTTTAAAAAGTCTATAAATATTTAAATAATTACATTCATACAAATTATTTATAAAAATATAAATAAAATAAAAGTTTTAGTACATGAATAAATTCTCTTTGACCAGAAAAAAATGGAACCAAATAAAACAAATTTTGACAGTATAAATAAATACCTGGTTGTTATTTTAATTGATTATTTGAGTCTCATTAAACAAAAAATCAGCTCTAATAATTAATTCTATTTTTATACAACAAAATGATACAAATTTGAAAGCTATTTACTATAGAACAGAATATAAAATATTTTTGAAGGTATACAAATCTAGTATGTAAAAAAATGACCCAATGAGCATGATACAAAAATTCAAGTCAGACAAACAAAATTCTAATGTTAAAAATTATAACAAGTATTCATTCAAAATAGAACTTGATTGGAAAGTTTTTATATAATTGTTTTGAAAGCAAGTTTATCATTGATGTAAAAAAAATTGACAACTAATGAATGGAATATAATGTTATCCTTTTTAGATTTTTCATTTAAATAACTTCTTTAGTTGTTATTAAAATAAATAAAAATTTTTAACTGCTTATTTATAAAAATAATTAAGGTTAAAATAACATTCATTTATTTATTTTTTTTTTTCAAATGAAAAGTGCTAAATAATTTTTCCATCACATGTTTTATTTATTTTTGTTTGGAAATGGTGAAAGGGCACAAAAAATTAACAAAACTGTGCCACAAAGATTACGACAGCTGTCTCAAAGAAATCTGGAAAAGTGCAATATCTTTTGATATGCTAATTGTTTTTATAGATAATTTTTCATATATCACATATTTTAGTATGCAAACCGTATTCACACAAAATAAAGTTTACTTTCCAAATAAAAGAAATAATGTTCCTGATACAATTTACATTTTAATTCATTCATTTTATTTTCTTTATTTCATCTTCTCTTGGTAATTTAAGAATTTTTATTTCCAGTATAGCTATAATTAATAAAATTATTTTTTTCAATTCAAAAAATAATTATCTATTTAGTTTTTCTAAAATTATTGATAAGAAGAGATTATACATTTAAATCAAAGTATACATCAACTTAATAGTAACAAATTCAATACAAGTAATTTAAATAATACAAATTGTATATTTAATTAAAAACACACATACTAATAAAAGTCACGATTAATTAAGTTCACAAATATTATATAAGAAATAAAATAAGTCAATTATAATATTTTTTAATATAATAAATAAATGAGGAATGACTCTTGAACTTTTACAAATTTTCACAGCACAGAATATCGCACGTTGTTAACCTAACAGCGAAGCGAAAAGAAAGTTTGCGCCAAATACTTTATTGGCGACTATCGTTTTGACGCTAACGTCGTGAATTTTCGATAAGTATCTAAAGACAGAGTAGTGAAAGTTGGCTCCCTATGAGAATTTTCACGCATGCGCACTGTATAATAGATTTTTGTACGATTCAGTGATTTAACACCATAAATAATGCTCCGTAAAGGATGGTACGATTTTTGAATATCCAGGCAAATTTTCACCTTTGTCCTTTTGAAGTTGGTGGTGAACACAGACTAAGAGTATCTAGTCTGTGGTGGTGAATACCGTTTCAGCATTGTGACCTTGGGTACAAAACTCTCCCCAGTTGGGTTACCCTCGCTTTGGAAGTTGACGGTGAATAAGTAGATAGGTTATGGCGAACATTTTTAGAGCTCTATGCTAAAATGCTTGTAGCTCACACTAAAAAAGATAACTTCAGAAACTATTATTAATTAATTTATGTTGTTACAGAAAAGTCAATTGAAGACTTTAAATCAATAGGTGGAGACTAAGAGACGTGTCTTGAAATGAAGTAGATAAGTCTGATTCACAAAATCTGTTCAAAGAAAGTACAAGTTACAAATTTTTACTTTTTATATCTTTAAAATTAAAATCTTTTAGTAGGTCGCAAAAATTCGCAGCAAGCAAGAATTTTATTTTCCGGATTTGAAGATAGTTCAAATAACCAAGAGAACGAAAATTCCTCTTGTACCTAATCTTTTCCTTAGTTAGTTTCTCAGATTCTCATATAACAGGCAGTCTAGGAAAATATGATCTATAGTTTCAGGATCTCCACATTGACAGCTGTTCGTACACCAGAGATTAAATCTAAATAGAATCGAATTGGTAGGGAAGGAACTTGTTCTAGTTCTGGCCAGCTATACATCTTCTAATCGAGATTTCGTTAATAACCTATGTTTTTTTTTTTTTTTTTTTTTTTTTTTTTTTTTTTTTTTTTTTTAAATGGATGTGAAATGACAGAACGCTTCGGCATATTTGCTATATTCCCATTAGTCAAGTGTTTCCTTTGGGAAAAGTTTCCTCATGTGTTGCTCCAGATCCTCAGGAGAAATGGATCTTAAAGCATATTGACTCTTAGTTGCTGTTTTGGCCAACGAGTCAGCAATTTCATTGCCCCTAATCCCTGAATGTCCAGGGACCCAAACTAACTGTAATGGCAAACATTTTTTGATGGACTGCCGAATTTGTGATCGAACAGTTGGATAATAGTCGGAGATGTCCTGGAACAAACAGAAAGAGGTGAGATGCAAGAAAAATAATTTGAGGAAATGACATAATTCTTTGGTCCATCGCAGAATTTAGAGACTGCAACAAGTAGTGCCAGGGCTTCGGCTGAGAAAATTGAGTTTGTGGAACTAATATTTCCAGTTATTGTGATACTATTCGTAAAATTAAGTACAGTGATACCCATGTTTGGTCCCTACTTGGGAGAATCAGTAAAAATCAGCGTATCTTCCTGGAATGAGAACTCACAAACCTGTTGAAACAGTTTACAAACTATATCATTTGGCAATGATTTAGTCTGAAAAGGAAGACCCGAGCTACAAATGGAAATTTTTGTTGACATTTCTGACCAATTTGTTAAAGCTTATAATATACATGATGTATTAATGCCTCGCTGGTTAAGCCACTTCTTTTTGTCTCTAATGGCCAGAGGAAGATCACGGTTAACTTGATTGTAATTCAGTTTCTTCCAAATTGAGGCACAAGGGGATAATGATGCTTTGCTAAAGTTCCGAATGTAAAACTTTAAGGAGAGCATATCATGTCTGGAGTGAAGAGAAGTTATACCCGCTTCTTGAAGAAGAATCAGTATGAGGATATACTTAAAAAGACCTGTTGTATTTCGCAAAGCAGTGTGATATACAATTTCCATGAGCTTTTGATCTGTTGCGCATGCTGAAGCAAGTATGTGACAGCCACAATCAAGACTGGAGACAATAAAGAACTTTACGATTTGAAGAAGATGAGCAGTATGAGCATCCCATCTATTTCCTGCGATGTCGTTTAAAGCATTCAACTTTTTTGTTACCGCTGCTCTTTTTTCATAAAAATAATGGTGAAAAGATAAATTGAGAGAAAAATTCAATCCTAAAATTCGAATATTCTTACTCCAGGAAATAAAATGAATGTTGATGAACAAGTTGGAATTAGGTTGTTGTCGTTTAAAAGAAAAGTTAATTACAGAGCCTTTTTGTGGGTCTAAAAGCAACTTTCAATCTTGACACCAGCTTTGAAATATTCCAAGTGCTGATGTTAGTTTTAGCTGAGGTTTTCTCAAATTAACAGATTCGTACATTAGAAATATATCATCTGCGTATATGAAACATTTGATCTCGGGTGGAGGGAGGATATCGAGGAGGTCTACCACAAACACTGAGAACAGGAACTGTGATAACACCCCCCCCCCTGCGGAACTCCCCTCTAAGAGGTGGCTGGCAGAGAGATCTCGAGTTTATTTCTCCACTTTACTAGAAAATAACGGGTTATGATAAACTCTTGAATCAAAAGGGTTGCATTTCCTTTGATATTTGCCAGAAGTAATTTATAGATTTGGCCGTCAGACCATACTGAATCATAGGCCTGGGAAATATCCACTGCAACCAAAAGAACAAATTTTCTCGAGGATCTGGCTGAAATTATGTGTTGATGTATGATGTATAAAATGCTGTCATAACCTAGTTGTGGCAGAAATCCATGATGATTAGGGTGAAAGTAGGACGTGATGGATATATGGGCTATAAATCTCTTCAAAATAATTCTTTCCATTAACTTACACATAACACCAGTCAAAAATATAGGACTATATTATGCCACAGGATTGGACATTTTTCCCGGTTCTAAAACTGGAATTACAATGGATGATCTCCATATTTCTGGAACAGTACCTGTTATCCATGACTTATTTATCAGAGAGAGGAGGTAATCAAGGTTAGTAACAGAAAGGACTTTTAATATTTTTGCAGATATCTTATCTGGACCAACAGACGAGTTCTTACATTTTGCCAAAGCTTCATGAAATTCAGAAGCTGTAAAGTGTGAATTGTAAAAGTAATCGCCACTTGTATCTATATCCAATGGAATACGCTCCAGAATTGATAGGTGGGTATAAAAGTCTGAAAAAATATAAGCTTGAATAGTAGCATCTGTCACTGAAGAGTTATAGTGTCATAAGATCAAATATGAAGTTGGAGCGATTGTAACTCTATTTTGGAGATTTATTTAATAAGTTGAAAATATTTCTAGATGTTCTAGCTGATATTATTATATCATCCAAGTATTTTCGAAACACAGGTAGAAGCAGTTAATATAGTTCCGCTGCAGTTCTTTTATATGCTGTCCAAATGTACTTATTATGATCTGTGTTTAGCAATACGCCAAAGACGTCTCTTTTGGCCCAGGAGATAACTACATCTAGAAGACCATCATGGGGAATAAGATTTAGATGGTATATTCTGCCATCGTCAAAACTTCTGAATCTTATTAATGCAGAAATGACTGAATTGATCAATTGATTTAAGATTACAAATTACATGATGAGTATTGATGGAAGCAAAAAAATGCGAGCACTGGATTCGTGTTCTGCTAGTTATATTGTGTTCAATATCTCCAATAGCTATACAGGTTTTAGAAAGTAAATCATCACTGCCTAAACAATCCGGATGAATACCCTAGTAGCAGAGGCTTATTGGTATTACACTGGCCATTCACCGGTTCCATTGGCAACTCACTTTTCACCAAATTTTCTCATCGGTCCGAGCCCGGTATCTTATACATGAAACGGTCACCGTTTTTTCTACCGTACATTGTGCTCGACATCGTCATCGGCTGTTGATGCAGTGGTCATTAAGCGGCTGCCGTGGTATTTACCAAAGAGATTGAAACGAATCACGAGTAGAATAAGTAAAAATTCTACGCATGCGCGGCCGCCATATTTGAAATTCATTGTGTTTACCAATTTTTTTTTTCTACTACTTGTACTAGTTATATTTCGTTCTGGAATTAGCTATTTTTTATTATATCATTTTTAGCAAGCATTTATAACAGAATATTTTGGTAAGTACTATCAATTCTTTTAAATAAATAACAAGTACATATCTTTAAAATGCCTATTTATTTAATTCTGTCACTTTGTAGACTTATATTTATTTTGTACTGGTAAAATGTAAGTCCGAATAAGAATTACAAGCAATATGTTTGAAATAATATTAATTTTATTGTGTACTTTAGTCTGTTTATTGTTTTTAGTTTATAAATATGCATAATAATAATAATATATAGTAATTAAAAACCAATAATGAAAATTACATGGACCCAGATCAACAATGTAGTGCCACAGTTAAAGATTTCAAAATACTTAACTCTTTATATAATGAGTCAAATATCTTAAGCAATTCAGTACCTAAAGAGAAATTAAAACAATGTTTTTTGAAACATAATTTAATTTGGGTTGCTATAAATGGCATATTAAATGTACTTAAACCTTATCATACAAAATTGCCAGCTAGAACATTACTCAGTACACCTACTTATGTTTCTGTATCTAAAATTCAAGAAAGGGAATATATCCATTTCTCTTTAAAAAACACTATTAAGCAAAAACTCTAGTATGGATTGAAAACTAAAACAGTCTACTATAAGCATAAATTTACATATTGATAGATTTCCTTTGTATAACAGTTCATATAAATTTTGGCCAATTTTAGGTAGCATTAGAAAGATAATAGATACACCTTTTCTCATTGGTATTTATTTGTTGAAAAGAAACCTGATATCAATGAATTTCTGGAAGAATTAGTTAAAGATTCAAAAATTGTTATGCTGGTCTTGCAATATTGGGTAAAAACTTTTCAATTTTTGTTAATGCAGTAATTTGTGATATCCATTAAGAGCTTTTGTTACTTGTACTAAATTGTTGACTGGTTACTATGGTTATGATACATGATAGGTGACAAAAAGGTAAATTGTATCGAAAGATGACTTATCCAGAAATTAATGCTTCTTTGAGAAATGATGGTGAAAAAAAAACAGCCATTTAAAACACATTGATCTTTGGAAAGCTACTGAATGGCGATAATTTTTTCTCTATACAGAACCAGTTCTATTGAAAAATATGTTATATGAGAAATATTACAACTGTTTCCTCTTGTTACATTTTTCAATACGAATACTAGTCATTGAAAAATCTCTTGCAAAATATTTTGAATATGGTGGCTCTTTGCTTAGAGTCTGTTGAGAAGTGTACAATTTTGTATGGCAAAGAATTTATCACATACAGTATCCATGCACTATCACATCTTATTGAAAATGTAAAAAGGTATGGCCACCTAAATAATTTTAGTGTTTTCCAGTTTGAAAATTATTTAGGAAAGCTGAAAAAACTTATTAGATCTTCAATCTACCCCTTTGGCAAGTGTATTTAAGATACAAAGAATTAAATGCTGTGCAATTAACAGATATTTCAGAAAATTTTGAAATTATAGAATCAATCTCTTAGGCAATCATCATTAATGTTAAGACTTAGTATAGCTGGGTAGCACTATTTAAAATTAGAAGGAACCTATTTCACACTTAAAGGTTCAAACAATTGTCATGATGTGACATTAAGACTCATGATATAATCTTAAGTGAAAATAAATCGTTTATGTTACTTAATAGATCTTTTAAAGTCTCAAAAGAATTTCATAAAATTTCATGTGAATCTACTAATATTCAAATATTTTTAGTATCCAAATTTTCCGAATATAAATTATGGTCTTTCACTAACATAATGTATAAAGGTATACTTTTGCCATATAAAGAAAATTTTTTGTGTTTCCCATATTTCATATGTTAAACTATATTTCCCAGCTTTAATCATGTTCATGTAATAACTAATTTTGATAAAATAATTTTTATGATTTATTACATGATAAAATTAATAAGAATTTTAAAGTCCTGTTTGTAATTAGATTGTTTAATTTCCAGCATAAGAAATTGTACCGTTTGCATATTAATATTTGTATTAAATGTATAACCAAAATATTAAGTCCAAGTCAAATAAAGGTGGGTTGCTTACTGTGTATGACTTTTTCCTTTACAAACTATTGAAGGTTTGGAGTCTTTAAATGTTTATTTAGTTGATTTTTTTTTAACTTGAAGATTGAACTTCTTTGAAGAGAATTTTGAAAATCTGGTGCATAATGTTTAATATATGATAAAGAAAATTAGTGATATATGTAGTAATTATCCAAAAAGAAAATGAGTTTCATTGTTCTCCTTGTTAGTCAATGATAAATATTGTGGCATAAATAAAACAATATATTAAGTTATGATAGACAGATTGTTTGTATAATATATAAATATTTATATTACACATATTAATACAAGGAAAAATAATCAAACTGCTTTAGTGTAAATGTATACAATATGCAAATTGTATGTTTGAAATTTAAAGATATATGATATGTGTTTATATATTTTTTGCAACAAAAATTATGTTTAAAATTTTTACTGTAAAAATTATTTAAAAAGAAATAATTCCAGAGACCTGGTTTGGGTTTCATCTTTCTTGGAATTTTTCCTCTGACATAATGTAAATTTCAAAGTAATTCAAGCAATCTGAATGGTATATAAAAAAACAAAGTTTCTAAATAAAAATATTTAATTGATAGGTAAAAAAGCAGTAGCATGGTTAGTTGGGTTGAGGAACTAAAACTTATGTTGAAGTTTATATTTCTAATATTTTGTTACTATTTTCAGCTGACTTTTGACTAATAAAGGTGGTACAAGCTCAAGTGATGTTTCCACCCTCCAGAATGTTATAAATTTGATAACAGGTTAGTATTTTATATTTAAACTATTTAAGTTTTACTGCTTATAGAAATTTTAAAAGTAATATAGTGCAATATGAAAACATCATTAAATTCAAATGTAACAGTTTATTTATAATAATTGAATTTAATCTAAATATTTCAGAATCATAACCATTGTACTAATGATAAGAATACAATATTTTATAACTTCCAGTTTTAATCTTTAATTACATTTTTTTTTCAGTTTATGTCGTGTTTGTTACTTACAGTTAGGGAAAATGAATATTTACTATTTTTTGTTTATGCTTTGCTTATGTAATTTTTAAAATGCTAAGTTTATCATTAGATCAAAAGAATGATTGGAGTATATAGATTAACTTTACATCTTATCTTTCTTAGTTTAAACTTTAATTTTAATAATATTTTAACTTTATATTTATTTTTCATTACATTCCATGTAAAGTTTAAAATTGTTTTTTACAGAAAATTTAATATTAATAATATCAATTATAAAAATGTTTGAAATGTTGATCTTACTTTGTTTCTTAATATTACATTATTTGTTTTTAGCTTCTACTCGCCATCATGATAGCCATGTTACAGATGTTGATGTTCAGCAATACAATAAAAAATGGCTGTGTGTACCTGACAGAGGTGGGAAATGTTTAAGAAGAGCCTTAAAAAAATAAAAAAAAAAAAAGCCCAGTCCAATGTATAAATAAATATAACCTAATGTGTGTGTAATAATATGTCTGATATATAAAAAATAAAAATAATAAACCTTTATCTTTTGTGAACATTTTATTTTTGTGATTAAGTTTGTAAATATTGAAGTTGAGAGTGTAATAAATATTAAAATAAAAAGTGCAAAAACGCACACAAATAGGAATATATATATATACATTTATCTGAGAATATAACTGAATTTCTAATCTTATTACAATAAAAAATTTGTACTTATTACTAAAAAATTTGTATCTCATTTTTTTATCACCCTTAACTCTATAAATATTGCATTTGAAAATTTCAAGAATATTCATGCTTAAGTGAACTTTTCTGCTATTTATATAAAATTAAAGAATATCAAAAATGAATTCAACTAATACCATAGATATAAAGTAGTCTCTGTTCTAAATTACAACATAATCAATGTATTTTAAATCTATCAAAGCCTGTAGTTTAAAAATGTTCTATGATAATATTTTTCTGTGTATCAAATATATTGGAAGAATTAAATGAATAACTTATGATTTTAATCTCCATTTTCAAAACTAAATTTCTAAATGAATTTCACGAGGACTTAGTAAAATATAAATCTTATAAAAGCAATATAAATAATAAATTTTTTCAGACTTGTACAATTAAATTTCAATGGGAAATTTAAAAAAAAAAAATTGGAAAATCTTTACTATCTGCTGAATTAAATTTTATTTTTCTGAAATAGAAAATTACTTTAGGGGGAATAAAAACTTGATGAATATGATCTCTAGGAAAATTTATTGAATATCATTAAAAAAAAGTTCTAAAACTGAAATTATATGTTGAATCTGCCAACTTTGTGACATTCAATAAGTTATTGAAAATATTGGAATGTGTCCAAGAGTGAAAAAATATTAGATCTGCAAAATACATTTAAATTTCATTTATAAATATACTATCCAATTTTTTTAAAGTATGTCTTTCAACACAAATATTTTTCTATATGAAAAAATGTATAAAAAAAATTTGTTTTCCTTGGTTTTGTGTGTCAAGCTTATAAAGCAAAAATACATTATCGTTAAAAAGTTTATTAAACGATAGTGTATTTTTGATATATAAAAGCAAAACAACAGCTTTGCTATCCGAGTAGAATATAAAAATGCATGGCATAGTATCATCGCAACACTCACTGCCTTTTCATCGAACCCAACGTAACTCATCGGCCCATTTGCCATAAACTCATCGCACCGGTCACTTCAATTCACTGGGGAGTGATACCGCAGCCTCTCCCCGATAGAGGTGACAAATAGTGCACTGTTCCATGCACTATTGCCGCGCAGGGCCCGGTGAGTATTCATCATCCTGAGGCGTTTGCCCAATGACCGCCCACCGTTGAATTGCTACTAGGGTATCAATATGACTTCTTACCCCAAACACAACAATAATTACCACAATTGATATATCTGTGGTAATTATTTTTGGTCATTTTCTTCTTCAAAAAATAATGTAAAGTTTCCCTCAAAACGTTTTAAAGCATTTAATTCCAATTCTATAATAGAATGTTTTGGAAATAAATTATTACCATTTAATCGACCCGATACCTAAAAACTTTTTCGTGTTCTTTATATATTACAAAGACATCACAGGTAACATAAATTAGTACATTTTGGATTTTATGAACAATTAAAAATTCTTTTTTTATGTAGGTTTAGATTTTTTTCTATAAGTGCTGTAATACATAGTTTACATTTTAAATTTGATTATAGAATTAATTCTTTAAATGAATTCTAGAACAAGACTAATAATGAAGGATTCATTTATGCCTAAATATGACCTGTTTATGTTACAAATATAAGTACATAAAATGGATACAAATATCTGAGATATGTTCCGTTCCTTTTTATATAACTATCCTAGTCCAAATTTATATTTAAGCTATCACTGTATTTAGCGAATAAATATGCCAACTCACATTTTGATAGTAAAGTGAAAATTCAGGGATATTCTAGGTATAGTATGCTTTTTAAATAGAACTCGAGTCATAGATGTATCAAAGAAATGTTCTTCAAAATGTAAAGAACAAATTTTCCTATTTGGTGTTGGAGACTAATCTTTTCCCCTGATTGAATTTACCCAAGTGCTTTCTTTCTTCTTTCATGGGAAACCTAATAATACGAAAATAAGTTAATGAATAAATAGAACACCAATTTCAAATGATATTCTGCAATAAGATCGTATTTTATTCCTTTCACGATTTCTCTTAGGTATATAAAATTGAAATATTTGAAGCACTTGTCACAGGATAAGAAAAATTTACTTTAATTTGTAAAAATTTTCAAAATTTATGAAATTACCTTTAGAAATTTACTACAGGAATTTCTTATAAGGTCTATTTGTACACCCATAAGCACAGTAAGCAGCTATAATTATTAAAATTAGGAAATTCAAATAACAATGAATTCAACGACCAGCTTAATAATAAACAAGATATATAAGTGTAATGTTTTAGAAGACAAATGGGGCGTGGCGCAAACTTCAAGCATTGACCACTAGAACATATCCACATAAGTTCTTTCCTCCATAGTATAAACTGTATCTTCATGCAGATGTGAGTTTACATGTCTTTTCTTTTTCTTACAAAAAATATAATGATATATTATTAATTTTCATAAATATAGCAAAGTATCATAATGTTAATTCATCTTGACTGTATGTATGAATTCTGTGTGAGTTAATTTTTAGTGATGAATATGCAAGCAACACATAATTATTATTTTTTAAAATTTACCTATATAAAATATCGAGTGTCTTCTAAAAATTTTTATATATATAACTAAAGAAGTTTACAATTCTTCATTAAATCATTTATAAATTTCCTCATTTATAAAAACAAAAAGCTAATTATTCGAATAAATGAGTTATTTACGCGAATCTAATGTTTGCAAATATCTAATGTTTGCAGTTTGTGATTTATCTAAAGTAGAATTTTTAATTGAAATATTCAATGTACGCACAACATTTTATACATAATTTTAATTCTGCAATTTTGTTTCCTTACATTAAAATTTGTAAATCCAAAGATATTGTAATTGTTGTCCAAAGGTTATTAAAAGAATTCGTGTACGCAGAAAAAATTTTAAAGAATTTTTAAATATAATTTAAAATTGTATATTTTATTTATAATATACTTTTTATTTATAATATAATAATTATTTATATTTTTAAATAATAAATTTATTTAAAAAATATTTTTTAATAAATTTATGTATTATAAATAAAATACTACTCTCGATATAAAATTCCTAATAATGAAACCAGATCAGACATATGAAATAAAAAGATTTGCCATATAAGTATAATAAAATTGATACAAACAATTTATATTTTGTTTTTATTAAAACACTAAAACCTTTTTTATTGTTTTCATTCAAAAAATTAATTTTTATTTCTGAAAAAAAAGTACTTGATAATAAAATTATAATTAAACCTGAGATACAATGACTCGTAATTGAGATAAACATTAACAAGAGTTTGAACGTCAGATCAAAAATCTTTCATCGCTAAGTAATCCTGATGTAGCCAATAAGAGCGATTCTCCTTAAAATATGGCAACTCATCAAAATTATTTAAGTTAAAATTTAAAAAGTTTAAAAAAAATTGCGGGATCACTATGGGTTGCAATCATAATAAAAGATATGGTTTTAACGGAGAAAATAAAAAAACTTTCAAAAGCGGTTATAAATACTTTGAAATATTTAAACGAAAATTTTTATCATTGCATTGATTTCCAATGGGAAGTGAAAACACCGGAAGTATTCGAGGTCACTTCCGGTTAGCAAAGGTTTGTTTTTGTTTACATTGAAAACTCCATCCATATTAGCTTGATAAAAGTGATACGAACAATTTTAAGTATTTTGTTATATATATTTAGTGAGAAAATTGATTTCCTTTTATTACGCTTGACATGACTTTATTACACATGACATAACTTTAGATACCGAAGTTTATGTTGATTATAATGTCTTTATGAAAATCCAGAAATTAGAAGAAAATTTAATAATTACAATCGTTATTATATTTTTAATCATTTTTCGTTATCACACATGAAATAATAGGAACGTGATAAATAGTCAAATTGGCAAGAAAACTTTATTTCAAATTAGATTGTGATTGAGAGACCTAGGATAACAGGATTGCCAAAAATAACGTAAGCAATAGTTAGGTTGAATTGACGACATTAGTGTGACGTCATGTTTCCAAACAAATACAATGTAAACATTTGTTTAATATTGTTTTTAAGAGTGCCTTCTTGACAAACTTGGAGATTTATGTTTGGCTATCGATTTTATTGGTGATTTTTGTTGGCACAGAACAATAAATTGTTCTGTTGCAACCAGAATACGATTGGAAATAAGCCCAGCTTGGTGATTAACTGTGATTACAATTTGGCGAGAATCAAAGGTTAAGCAAACAAAAGGTTAAAAGTTTTAACAAACACGTTATCCTTAAATAATGAATATCAATTTCAAAAATAACAATTTACAAATCTATCACCTAAGTCTATGGCAGTTTCAATGATAAATGACGCTTAACAGCAAATGTTTGGAAACAATATGACGTCACAACTAATGTCGTCTATACCGCCAAATAATTGTAACCATTTTTCTTCAAGAGCGCATGCGTTAAAATTACCATAGGAAGCTAACTTTGCGACTCTATTTTGGGACACTAGTGTGTAGTGAATCTTCGAAGATTTCAAAATACGCTAGACGCCTTGTTTGCCATCCGTTTCCGGCTGCCTATTTCTGCCAATTGAAACGCCGCTAAAGTAGCAAATCGGCTTATTTTTGAATCACTATGAAGAGCGTCATCAGCACTTGAGCTGGCATTTTTATCCTTTTATCAATGCCAATAAATTGCTTAATTTCATTATCATTAAATTTATTAGGGGAAATTTAATACAAATACATTTTCATAAGTAATTACTTCTATTTTAGTAAACGGGGAAAAATAAACCAAGTTCAGAATCAAATTATATTTTTAAGTGATAAAATAATTTACTACCTAATAAAACTTGTTACAACTTAACTCTTCTCATAGTTTGCATATACAGTTTTTGAGTTTTGTTTAACTTTTGTTTTGAAGCAAATATTGATGGTAGTAATTGACTTTTTATGTTGAATTGTATGGAAGACAGAAAAATTATAATTTTAAATATATTTTTGTAATCAAAATTGCTTTGTTATCCCAATCATGTTAACTATCAATTCACTGTGATCTAATCAAAATGGAAAAAGCCTGAGTAAATTTTACATAAATTAATTTTCCTCTTTTTCGTGTATTAAGTGTTACATTTTATTTACCTCATAATAATAAAATATCTGTTATTTATAAAGTGAAAAGTTCTTTTTTTAATATTTTATTGTTTTGCAAACTTTATGAGTCAAATTCATGGAGTATTTTTTAAAGGTTAAGAGTCGTAATGATAGAATTTTATTTTAAGAAATGAATAATTCTCTAAAAAAATTATACTTGTATAAGGTTTCTCTTGTTATGCTTTATGATACCTTAAATTATTTGTACAATGTGTTATTTGTATATTGTTTTATTGATTAATTGTGTCATAAAAAAAGTAATTTAAAATCATGTTAAGTGCCTTATAATTTAAGTAGTGTTCATAATAAAAATAAAGAAAAAATAAATACTGATGGCAAATGGGTGTAGGCTGTAATACTTTTTGACAGCTGATTTTTTCCCCCCTTCCCATATCTTCTACTTTACAGCAACTTCTTGCAATCATGAATTTAAAACTATTTCAATTCTTACTTTCCTAAATTATCTGTCCTAAAATGAAAAATTCATTCTTTCTTAAATTGCTGTAATTAAACAGAAGATGAACTGAATTTTTATCCACCTCATAGACTCTAAAAACTTAGGAAGTTCTTAAAATTATCTAGTTTCTTCATTCTTTCACAGAAATTGTTAACTTAAAATCACCAATAAAATAATTATAAAGACCTTTGTAAAAATATGTTATCTACAAAGTCCTTATAATTATTTTCATGGGGATGTGCTATTTACATAAAATAAGTCATATATTTTTGTTCCCTTAAAGAAATTATAAAAGCAATTTCTGTTAGGCATGTTCAATAAATTATATCTAAAATAGTTGCATATTATCTATCAGTTTGATTGTAACAAATTGATGTAGCGTTTTTCTTTAAAAATTATTGATATTTGTTTGTCAGTTGGATATGATTTAATTATAAATAAAGACATTTTACATTTGCTTTATTCCTGATACAAAGTAAATGTTTTATGCAAGCTATTGATTATAGCAATGTGTATCTATCAATCATTGTTAGAATTTACTTTTCATAAAATTTGATATAAATCAATTATCCTTTATCTTAAACTTCTTATGGTTACAACAATTTTAAAAAGTATACTAGTTACGAAAATAATCGTTCTGCAAAGTAAGATTATTTTCATACTGAAAAATGCTTGTGACCTAATATTTATTAGCAAATCATAGAATTTATTTTATAACATTAAAATCTACAATATTCTTGATTTGATAAATGTCAAAGTTTTTGAAGTGCAAATATTGGACTTTTGGCATTATCATTAGTATCAAAATCATAAAGTAGTTCTTATCAAAAGAAAGTAAGGAAAATATTGATTAAATCCTATCTCTTGGTGCAAGTTATCTGATTTTTTTTACAACCTTAATGTAGAATCCGAAATTGCCCAATTTATCATATTTTAATTTTAAATATTCCGGCACTTAACAACTATTATTTATTGACTAAAAAACTTCATTGATAAAACTAGATAATTAATTTATACTATTATGCTTTGAGATATGTATCATTTAATTACAATGTTAATAAGTACATGCTTGTTTTTATTTTTATTTTTTTTAACCTAACAATATCACACTCCTTAAAAAAATAAATTCTACTAAGTGAAATTGAGCAGTACCACTATATCAATAACATGAAATATATCAGTTTATAAAAGCTACCAAATTTAATTACTTAAGTAAACAGTTATGTATAGTAATAAGAGTTACATAACAAATTATCATGCATCTATGTCTTTTGGTTAACATAAAAGCTGTGCTTAAACTTTTTTACCTTTCATGGTTTCTTCACTCTTCCATAGACTTTTGACCATCTAATAAATAAAATAATTCAGTGCATAAAATAATAGATTTGAATTAATTTAATTCAGTTTTTCATTATCTATACTATTCATGTACAGTATGTAAATACTAGGAAATTAATGCCTGGGAATTGTATATTAAATTTTTAACATAATTCTAAATTAATTTTTAAGCAGAACTTTACAAAATTTAAAAATGTGAAGCTTTTAATTATTCTTTGTTGATTAATAAATAATTCAAGGGCTACCAAAACTATGAAGTTCCATGCACATCAAAATACTCCAAAGAATTCTATATTTAAAACATACAAAAATCTATTCTGGCTACTGAGCCAGATTTGTCTTATTTGGTATTACCAGATAGTAGAAAATAATTATTTTTAACATTTGCTTTCATTCATTTTTTTTTTCCTTGTGAATAAATTGTATTAATGAAATATTTTACATTTAGATATTTGAGAGATATTTTTTAAAAATAAACTATTCAGTTATAAAAAATAGTGAATTGGTAATATGCTTTTAAACAGTCTAGTTATGAATTAGCTGATTACAGTGTTAATAATTTGTGCAAAAGAAAGCTTTCTCATGATCCATAATTTGGTCTTAAAAAGTTATTTATTTAAAATTTTTGCCGTTTCTTTATTATGATTTTTTTAAGTCTTTCAACAAGTTTCAGTTTTAACATCAAACATTATTCTGTCTAAATGTTGCTTACTGGTATGCAAAATTTTGTTCACTAGTTTATTCATGAGCAAGCTGTCTTTGACTAAATGAAGTTATTGTAATAAAAATTAAATTTTCTGTTGATTTAAAATTGATAAATTTACAAAATTTGAATGCCTTATTTAATATTTTAAATTTATCAATTCCTATGTAACAATCAGACATCTAAGACAATTCTCACATCACATTAAATGTATATTTTGTAGATATCGTAAATAAAAGTATCAATAGTAAAGAAACATGATCCGTAATGTAAATATGTCCTATTAACTCACCAGAATTTTTAATGAAATAATTTATTTAATTTAACTCTTACGTTGGACATTTGACACTTCTCTATACATTGGACATTTGTTGATTCAATTTAAAAATTTAATTCAACTAAAAATTAAGCAGAATGTTAAATCAATTTAAGTTAGACAGTATACATTTATTGAAGAATATATAAGCAAATTTTTTTTGAAACTCATTCTTATTTATCAGGAATTGGCAAAACTTAAATTGCATATTAAACAGTATCTTGAATTTTTCAGTTGTATAATTTAATTTAAATTATGCAATCATTATATTTTAAGGATAGATATATTTGAAACTGAATGAAAACAAATATAGTATATATAAAATGTTAAGAGAACATTGTATACATTATTGAAATAAATATTGCATTACTTACTTTAAATAATTTCATTGATTGATTTATAATTTCAGGTGAAATTTTGAAATACTGAATACATTTGCTACCATAAGAATGTATACCCTTTTATATGGGCTTTGGAAGTACTTATTCCAAAAAGATGAATATTTTGTTCTAATATTGGGCTTAGATAATGCTGGTAAAACTGTAAGTCTTTCCAAACTTTGTAGAAAGTATGATCATGCAAAAATATGTTCATACTATGAATTTTAAAAAAATTTACATGAACTTTATATTTTTAATCATAAGATGTCATTTCTAAGACATATAAAAACTAATAGAGCCTGTATTATAAACTTATTACTGCATAATATGTATTTAAAATTTTACTTAAGTTCTTTTTTCTAAAAATTTATTTTATGAAATTTCCTTTTCAAAATAAACTTTAAAACTCTCTCGATTATTTGCTCAAATGGCAAACTGTTGTTTGTGGTTTTTTTTTTTTTTAAGTTTTATATTAAAGCATTTTTAAAATGTAGGTTGTAATAAACAAAATTAAATTATGCTATTAAATTCATTAAAATAAAGTTTTCTAATATTTTACTTTCTTATGAAACCAGTTGCTTAAATCCTAGGAGCCAGTATGTGATTAGCATAATTTCTAATTTTCAAGCCAAGTGTGCATAGTTACCAATCTAAATTATGTCACTTCATACAATACCTGATTTTCAAAATCCTGATCATGCTTAAATTTGAATGATGTAAATTTGTGCAATTTCAATGTTCAAATACCAAAGTTTCAAATATTTTATTAATACTTCCTACAGGAATATTAAAATATTAATATCAAGAAAAAATTTCACAAGAGATTACATATTAAAAAACAAATGTAAATTAAATATCATGCAATCTACAGAAAAAGACAGTCATGTAATAAAACTGAATCAGTAACATAAATATCATTTTAACAAAAATTTGGATTTTACTTAACCAAATTGTAGCACCCACCTGAAAAAACATTAGTGTAACACTTAGAACTATGCAATAAAGCTAAATTGACAACATAAGTAACATATATTTTTATATAAAATTAAAATTTTTTAATAGCCACCTCCAGATATTTTAATAGTGACACCCACCATAAAAAATATCAGTATAAGCCAGTCTATGATGGAGACAACTGGTCAATAAAACTAAATTTATAATGTAAATAAAATACATTTTTGTAAAAAATTCTGCTTTCAGTAAACTAGCCAGTTGTGTCCACATTAAAAAAAAATCAGTACAATGCAGTTTACTCCAGAGACAACCAGTCAATGAAGCTAAATCAATAAAGTAAATATCATACATTTTTATTGAAACTTTGATTATGATCAACTGAGCAATGGCACTCACCTTAAAAAATAGTGAAAATGCAATCTAGTCCTGGTGAGAACCAGCAATAAAACTAAATCAATAGTGTAGATAAAATATATTTTTATGAGAAAACTTGAGTTTCTAATTATATTATTATAAATATACATTCAATTCACATTCATTACAATTCACAGTAAACCTAAATGCATGTCAAATATTTCTGCATGATAATCATTAAATTACTTAAATTATTACATACAACAGCAATTTTAAAGGAATTACTCATAAAGTAAAAGTACTCACCTAATCATCACTTGTAGAGAAACTAAAAAAACACAAATTTAATTTATCACTATTCATATCTTTCACTACTTACTCACTAATATTAAAACTCAAATTTTTTCAATTTGATATACTTTCAAAACAAAATATAATTTCAAACCCTTAAATTTCAACTATGAATGAAAAGTAAATCGAGGATATTAAAGCTCCAAACAAATTTTGCACATATTCACATCAAGTTACGTCATAAAATCACAAGAATACATTCCAACTC
>JAPDSC010073390.1:78117-94522 GCA_026290005.1 Latrodectus geometricus | reverse complement strand
TACCTGATTGAGGGTTCTATACAAGTTCAATATGCTCCCGTGACTATTCTCCCCCCCCCACCCTGCTGTGTTTTGCCGAGGAGGAAGGCACCTATGATACCGAGTTTGTTACTATTGTCTGATTCAGAGTTAGGATGCAGATGGCAGTGTTTTCGACAGAAATTTTTAGTCGGAAATTTATCATAATCGCTCTAAACGAACTAATTCGAATTATAAACTAATACTTAACTGAAACAAACTAATAGCAACTGTTGAATATTAAGACGCTGTGGTGGCCGCTGATTGGGAAAGGCGTCCTTCTTGCGGCAGAAAGGTGATAAGTGCAATATTTGACACAGTCAAATATACATAGTCTTCGCTAATGTTGAATGAGCACATACGACACATGGCACTTCATGGGTGTTGCGTGGTCTGAAGAGTCGGTGACAGCTCAGGTGTCGACTTCAAAATTTAACCGTCGTTAAAACTACGAGGCTGTTAGTTGTTTTTAATGGCTTTTAGGTTAGGTTAGGTTATGACTGACAGTTTTAGAGCTCTATGCTAATATGCTTGTAGCTCTTTTTGATGAGAATAACTGGAAATGATTTTTTTATACAAATAAACACACATGTCATAGGAATCCATTTATAGGGTAGGCAACCATTCACACTTCATTCATACAATGAAAGGTCAAAGACAGGAGAGAGAGACAGAAAGTACATCCATGCTCGAGCCGGATTCAAACCCAGACCTCCCTATTCACAGTCAGGCATGCTGACCACTAGACAGAGGAGGTGGTCTTAATGGATTTTCAATAGAAAGAAGCAGATAGTAGAAAGCGAATTCAAAATAATCAATACTGTTTAACTGCGTAATACATATTTTGCTCTAAAAGTTGTAAAGAAAGATTATTTACTCTGTAATAAATCAGTGCCTATACTGATTTACCATGTATTAATTATGCAAAGAAAGCTGCAAAATATAAATGTTCATTTTTATTACTGGACGATTATGAAAGACTTAGCAAAGATCTTATAATTTTTGTTTTTAGATTTCTGCTCGTATATACTTTCTCCACTCATACATTTAATTGCACTTTAATAACAACCAGGAAGTGCAAGTTTCTCTCACTCCAAAAAGCATCTTTCACATAGTTTTTCCGAAAACGATTTCCTTTTGAGACATATCACTTTGATACGTCTTATCTCACGCGGGTGTCAAAAGGAGGGAGAGCAGGAGAAAAAAAAAAATAATCAAACAATCATTTTCTTCACTTGTCAGAAATGATTCATATGTTTCTGGAAATAATAATTTCTTTTTTTTTTTTTTTCCTCCGGTATCCCACACTTTAGCATATGAAGGACACCCTGTGGAAAAGAAAACAAATAAAGTGCAAAGATTAATCAAACAAGGATCTATTTGAAGTTCCATTGCTCGCTTTCGATTGACATTTGTTTGTATTTTATGGGCGAAAAAAGTCAAAAACCAGGAAATGCTTCTTTTTCCGCGAAGATAATTCGATCACTAAGATTTTCTGTGTAATTAAATATTCTATTGTAAAAAATGAAGCATTGAATTTTGATTTGGGAATAACCACCATCAAAAACTGGTCTGAGGAAACTGTTTTAAGGAAAAGGAGTGATATTTTTTTACAGATGTTGTTTAGATTTTCTTAAAATATTGTTTACTGATTTTTCTTACATCTATCTCCAACAGTTTTTTTAAGTATTTCATTTGTTGTTGTTGTTGCTGCTTATCCCCCTAGTGCAGGAAAGCCCACACCAGGTCCAGAAGATCTGGCATAGGGTAGTATGCAGCTTTTTTTTTTTTTGGAGAGGAACCACAAGGGCAGAAGACTGACTTGACCTCTGAACACACATGCCATAGATACCCGTTTATAGGGTAGGCAACCATTCATACAAGCATAGGACAAAGACAGGATAGAGAGAGAGAAAGTACATCCATGCCCGAACCGGGATTCGAACTCAGGATCTCCCGATCAGCAGGCAGGCAACGCTGATTACTAGACAGGGTGGGCGGCTGTATTTCATTTATATTCCCCAAATCTATATTAAATCAATGGATTACTTTTGCTGGTACAGATATCTGTTACCGTTATCTAACTACATCGATAAAAAGTGCCAAATCTTAATGATATCGATACCTATCTGGTGACTTTCAAATAGAATATGCTTTACTTTATGGCAACCATGCTGAAATTAAATTAATAATTTTGGTGACAAACAACATAATTGTTTGTCTATAACAGAAAATTATATACCAAATACATGGATTTCGCTTAACAAACTATGTGTTTCCTTAAATGCTTTTCAATGGCACTACTATTTAATCATTAAAGAGATTTGGTTTAGATTATATAAATAATAAGTTATCTGAATAAACTCAATTTTGATTAATATTTTCCTTGGAGTTTAACCAAGACAATTAAAAAAATTCTATACATTAATCAGTATATCAATCCATCGTGTAAAAGAAATTGTATCATATATTATCATTTATTAAACGCAAGATTATGGTAACTGTAATTTTTATTCTCTTCTTCAAAAGTATTTTGGATACAGAAAATTAGACTTTCATAATGAGTTTATATTACTTTTAATAGACTCATAGCTGAGAGGTAGAGGGTTTGATACCTAACCTAACCGATGACTATCGGATTAAAATGCATATACACGTTAAAAGCTCTGTTGAGACCAATGCCCCTCTGAGAGTAGTTGGTAGCCAAATAGTCCTTTAGTTTAAAAGTTCGTGAGTTCGAATCTCAACATGGAAATGAATGTTTGATATTGTGTTTGGAATTCGCTTTAAACTATTGGTCTTAGTGTAATTAATCCTCGTGAGAAAAAAAGAACAGTTGAGCGACAAACAAACCAAACCAAACCTATGTTCTTCCATTGAAATGACATATTGTTGAAAGGAGAGTGCCACCTCCGGTGTCGATCTCGTTACTTGACAAGTTCAAGACTGTGTTGTTTGGTTGTATTTCATAGCTTCAGTTGGCAGTAATAGGCAGATAGGAATATTCAATAATCTTTTAGTATTCATTAGTATCATAATATATGAAAAATTTAAATAAATTAATAAATTTCTGATATGTATCACATTTTAATTAAAATTCAAAATGTGCTTACAACATTTTATTATAATTCAAAGGATGCTGTTTTTATAATACCTTGGTGCTATCTTACTTTAATTAAAATTCAAAAAGAAGAGATTTTATAATTTGAAACGTTGCTTATATAGAATAGATGCATACACAACTCGAAGTTTTAATTGTATATCAATTTCCGCAACAAACTTTAAAAAAAATGACACCGACAGAGAATAATTACATTTTAAATTTACATTCGCGTGATTTGAAAACACTCGATTACTAATTAGATTTTTATCCGGAATTTCAAAACAATATTATCAATTTTAATTTAAAACTAAGCATTTTGAAAATAACGAACTCGTAAAACTAATCCTTTCAAACTCTCGGTACTGTGTTGAAACACTTCAGTTAGAATTGATACGTTTGACTAAAAAATAATTATTACTTAATTAAATGTATTGCATGTAAAATTAGTTTCTTTTATTTTTGTAGAATTTTTTTTTATAATATCATATCCAGACGCGAGTATTATGTTTAAATTAATTTATTCTTTACGAAAATAGTTTAATAACTCAAAAATATTGCCAAACTTGTTTACATTATTTAAACATTCACGCAAATGAATTATAAAACGTAAGATATATGAATTGTTTAAAATATATTTCGAATCTTTATTTTTTATTGCACTTTGATTGAATTATGCATTATTTTCCCTTCGTATTTATAATTGTTTGTCGGAGAAAATCAAATACAAGCGAATTAGAATAATTACAAAGTTTCGAATTTCCTGAATAATTTTCAGGTAAATATATTTAGAATTTGTTAAAATATTCGGAATAAATCTGCACGTGATTCAACATACTCTGTTTCTCTAGTTGAATTAAATTAAAAATGTTTCAAATTATTTACATTTTAAATAGAATAGTCTATGAAATTAAAAATCAAAGTTTACATTTTAATTATATTAGTTTCGTGTGACGATTTTGTTTGCTGTAAGTTTCGTCAAATATGTTTTTGGTGTATATCAGGTTGGGGTAAAAGAAATCCATGATTTTTATGTGAACTTCAAGGCTTTATTTACATGTTTTTGATTAGCTTTGTGCAAATGATTTCAAATTATTTTGTTGTTTATTATAGCATCAGGATTGTTAACATGTTGGTTAACTTCAGACATTTTGTGACCTTATCAATAGTTTTGACGATTAGCCTACCTGTGTGAAGTGCATCTTTAACAATTTTTTTTTACTAACGGCAGGCAATAAATGGCTCACACTTCGCCACAACAAGGCCCGGGTCTGTCACTCATTTATCGTCTAGGTGATAGGCAATTATTTCAAGCCCTTTAATCTGGGTTTGCCTACAGAGTTATCAATCTATTTATTTAAGCGAACTACGAGTCATTGAAAGAATAGAAGGAAAAACTTAACTTGATCAAAAAGTCGGAAACATTATTTCTGGGTTGTGTATCTATCGGTTTCATACGTCTTTAGACATAATAATTCTTTTTTTTTATTTCTTATGGTGGGCACCCTTGAGTAACATAAAGTAACATTAGCCCATTTGCCGCAACAAGGCCGGAAACTGCTACTCATTTTATCGTTACCCAGTGGGCACCTGTGAACCAAGTCACGGAGGTACGAGTAGCATCGCCCACGCCACACCACCGCAAACCCGTTTATAGGGCGAGCCACATTCATCCCTCATCTGAGGAAAGGACAAGAAACACAGAGAGAGAAAGTACATCCATGCCCGAGCCGGGATTCGAACCCAGGTCCTCCTCATCCGTAGTCAGTTACGCTAACCACTAGACAAGTTGGGCGGCGGACATAATAATTCTTACCAATCACTTTTAGTAAAAGCGACATTTAAATGATTGTTTATTTTATTTGTAACAAATGTCAGACATTTGGCGACAAAAATACATACCTAGATTTTGCTTTCTAGTATTTAAAAACAATAGAATTTATAAGATAATAACGTTTTTGATTTATTGACTGTTCAGGGTTATAATGAGTGCAGACAGAAAAATCTTTAAGTCCATTTTTTAAAAGAAATTACGTTCTACTGATTGCCAATCCTTTTCTATTTCAAAATCGTAGATATAGGATTCATTACGGTAATAATGTTTTTTGACGATAGAGAGAGAAAGAGATCACTTGTGCTCTTAGTAATTCAAAATTTTTAGAATAACTCAAAAGGAATGAGATAAAAAGATAAACAATACATTGGTTATCATAAATCAAGAAAAATCACAAAAATGATGATAACGCAAAAAGATATACAATATGCATCGGCTTCATCTAATTCCATGCATAACACATAGGAAGGTGCAAAACAGTATAAAAAGAAATCATCGGACAATTATGGAGTAAAAAGTGGAATATGTATACAAATGTGTGTAAGTTTGGTATAGGAAAAGTACATTTAATATGTGTATGATCCCGCTGAGAAGCAATGCAGCATATGTAGCGCTGCGTGATTCTCTCAATTATGCGGCCTATTAATTATGTAAAATGTGCGAACCATTGCAGTTGAAAACTTGGATCATAGAAGTGGGATTGAGAGTAGTTACACATCATCCCAGAGCGTCCCATACATGCTCGATTGAGTTAAGAACCGGTGATCGAACTGACCACAGCATGCGATTAATTAATTCCTGCTCAATATAAGCATTGACGAGGCGAGCCCTGTGTTGTCTCGCATTATTACCCTGTAGCACGAAAATATCACCTATTGCCCCAGCATAAGGGAGCATATAAGCATCCAAGATGTCATCTCTATAGGTGTGTGTCTTAACATTTTCACGGGAAAAGACATAGAGGTCTGTGCGTCCACCCAAAGAGACATCACTCCAAACGCAGACGTTACGTAAGCAGTATGCACCTCTTTCACGGGATGGAAGAAAAGTGTTATACTTTTCTTTAAATAATAATGCGCGTACTTACGCTTTCGAGGCTAAACCAGGACTCATCCGTAAAGAGAACAGCCCACCATTGATCACCCACCCTGTTGACATGTTGACGTGCCCATCGCAAAACTACTCGCCTATGGCATGACATGTCAAATGACTAGTCAACTTCATAAAGACCACGTTCGTGAAGCCTTCGATGCACAGTTGATCTGGATACCAATCTTCCAGACCTTGCAACGATCCTATCTGATTGCAGCCGGAGATGCGATTCTGTTCCTTTGTGCGCATAAGGACAAATATTGATCATCGGCACTCATGGTAGCACGTGGCCGTCCTTGGCTGAACTCTTGGATATCGAATCCGTGGTTAGAAATTGTTACCAAAGTCTATGAATCACATATGGACGGACATTCAGCCATCCAGCCACTTCTATCTGACTTTGTCTTGCCTCTAGTCTTCTAATATTCGCCATCGAAATTGTTCATTCAAATGATGCTTGGAGGCCATTGCTACAACTTCGCTATACCATAATCTCAGATGCACAGCGACAATTGCCACCTTCCTCTAAGACATCCATTTTTATGCTCCTCGCAAATGGCGTATTTCGACAGCAGCGCCACAATTTTGCAAAATGTCATATTGTTCAGCTTCTGTATTACTCTAAAAGGTTTACTTACTAAAATATGCAATCTTCATCGAGATTGACTTATTTTTGGGAGAGTTATCGCTATTTTTGTGGTTTTTCCTTAACTTTTGGTATTTATATATATATATATATATATATATATATATATATATATATATATATATATATATATATATATAGACACTCTTCGGGGGAATAGCACGAATATTAGACCTTTGTCTTTTGTGTTAGTCAGAAAAAAAGGGTGTCTTATTTGAATAGTTAACCATCTCCCCCCTGACGTATACATGGTCCCTATGGTTTTTCCTTATTTATATTATATTGCCGCCCGCCCTGTCTGGTTGTTAGAGTACCTGACTACGGATGGGGAGAACCTGGGTTCGAATCCTGGCTCGGCCATGGATGTACTTTCTCTCTTTGTGTTTCTTGTCCTTTCCTCCGATGATGGATGAATGTGGCCCGCCCTATAAATGGATTTGTGGTGGTGTGGCGTGGGAGATGCTACTCGTACCTCCTTGACTTGGTTCATAGATGCCCACTGGGTAACGATAAAATGAGTAACAGTTTCTGGCCTTGTTGCGGCAAGTGGGTTAATTACTCAAGGGTGCCCTCCATTAGAAGAAAAATAATATTTATATTATATTACATTTTTTTCTTGCTTTTGTCTTATTGATATTAAGTTGTATAGTTTCTTCTTTATTTTTTCAAGATCTTTTAAATACATCATAATATATATATACATATATATTTAAATTTAGCAAAAATCGAAAATCTTTTATTCTGCTTAAAATTCAACTCAAATTTAAATTCAAGAAAATTTGGTGTTTTTGTTTTGCGTACTGTTAAATATTCCCATATCGTGCTTGATTGCTGAAATGCACTTGAATATTAGAGTTTTCTAAAATACACTCTGAATATTTAGTAGGTAATTGCAACCGAAAACATGCAAGTCTAGTTTACTTTTTTGATACCGAATAAAGTATTTACCACAATGACTATGCGCAGAGAAAAAATTCCCACTGTCAATTATACACAGCACAGTATTACTTTGAAGTGCATTTCCAGACAAACTGGAAAACGTGAATTTACTACTTATTTACAGTTATATAGAAAGAAGATTTATACATTATTCTAACCAGACAGTAAATAAATGAAACCGTATTACTGTCATATTATGCAAGGGATATGAATGCATGTATCTATAATACATTTACATATCCTTTTAGTTGCAATATATTTGAACATACTTTCTATTTAAAAATAAACATAGTACACACTTATTTAAAAAAAATAAGCTTTGTCTATGTTTGTTGAACGCATCATCTATGATGGTAAAAAAATTAATATATATAAACTTATCTAGAAAAAAAGTCGTTTGCTCAGTTGTTTATAGTTAAATATTTTGCAACAGTTTATGTTAGACTCATTTTTAATATAAATATTTACTTTTCATTTTGTAAGAAAATATTGTTTCTTTTTATAATTTGAGTTATATCAATAGAAATTTTACATTTGATTTAAGGAGTTTTTCTAGGAAGAAACACATTATAATCCTCTATTTATTCAAAAAATATCGTTTGTCACTATTCTTACAAAATATGATTAGCTCGTTTACATATAATTAATAATTAAAAGATTTTTAAATTTAATTATTTGTTCAAGTGGGTTTAACAATAAATGATATAGAATATATAATTTATATTATCTGAAAATTGCTCATTTTTAGTCTAAAAATGCAAAAAAATTTGCAATTTAAAATTATTAAATTATGCATATCTATCTATTACAAAATAAAAGATTTACTATCTTCTAGTTTAATTAACAATATCAAGATGAAACTATACTTTTTAATACAACTTAATCTTGATTTTTATGAGTAATTTATAATTGCAATTTAATCGTCATATTTTATTACATATTTTAATTCAACTTTCACTTGTAATTTTTGATAATATTTTTCTCGTTATATAGATTTGTTATATTGTTTTTAAATTCTCTTTTTGAATTCTTTTCGATCATATAAGTTTCGATAATATGTTCTCATTAAACTTTACATTTTTAATGGGTATGTTTGGTTTCATCAAAAATCTAATTTTCTCATATACGATTAAGTTTGTTATCATTACAAGATTTGAGAAAGCTGTCTTGCATTACAAATATATTTATTATTTAAATAAATAAATAAAGTAAAGAACTAATCAATTTATTTTTTGCTTTATTTTATCTTTTTCTTGGATAAATAGGATTTTATAAGTAAGAAATAAATATGATTAAGTAAAAGTTTGGTTTTGTTATTTTTAGTTAGATTTTTCTTTATTCTTGTATATAATGTTGTTTAAAAATTTTATCTAGTTAAATTTATTAAGCATACGTGTTTTTAAGTGAATTGTGGGGCTAAAAATAAGGTATGTCTTTGCATATTTACATGCACATATTACTGTTTAAAACCATATTTAATAAATTTCCAGCTATTTATTTAGAATATAAGGGATGTAAAATTTAAAATAAAATAATGATGTTTTAATTAATATATTAGTTTAATCGACGAATATTTTAAGAAAATTAAAACTAGTTTTGAATTTAATTTTAAACCGCTCAAGGATAATAAAAGTCATTTAAAACTTGTTTATTTTTTTATTTGAATGGAATATTTTTTTAAAAAAAAGAGTTATTATTTTCTAGTCTATAACAGAGTCGTTACTTCAGCTAAAATTGACAGTGAAGCATCCCCCTTTTGTGTGAAAATGAAACCGTCCAAACGCATCGACCAGAATGACTACATAGCGAGCGCATTTAGAGCTTCCTTTAAATTCGCTGCTCTGGCAACAGTAAAGAGAACTAAAGTTTACGGAAAATTTAATCGAAATCGTTTGATCATCAGTCTTCTTCCGAGGAAAGGGACCGAGGCGTTGATCAGCTGAATGGGGAAGAACGTTCCTTGTATTCTTTATCGTTTTAGGCAACATTTTTGCGCATTTTGAAATTAGTTTTGACGGAACGATTTTTATTTTCTCCTTTGTTACTGTTCCAAAGGAAATACCAGGGTGGATCATTTATCAAGCCCTAGAGTTGAAGAAATGCATTTTTTTTATACTAGTTCCTCTTCCTATTTCTGCTGAGGGGTTAGGAAAGACTTTTTTTTTGAGAAAAAAATTCTAATTATTCATTTTGACATACCCATCTCCAAATAAATAAAATAAGGAAATTTAAAGGGTATAAAATTTTTTTTTTTCATTGCAATTAAAGTCCTTTTGCAGCTAACCCTCGTGAAACTAAAGTTTCTTTTGCTAATTTTTTTTTGCGGTAATTTTAGAATGGAACATTTTCTTTTGGCAATGAAGCCTTTTGTGTTTTGAATTCTTGATGAAAAGGGTAATTTCGTTTACTTTTTTGGCAACAAAATTTCAAAAGAAAATAAATTTCATTCTATATATGTTCCCTTTGAAATTAACAAATGCAAATGAGTTTTCGTCTGCAAGAATCAGAAATAAAAAATAGATTATTTTTTTTAAGATATTTAATTATTTTTTTGTTTAATTTTACATTTATTTCTCCTTTATGATTTTTGAAAAATAGCTTTCCTTCAATTGCAATTGTTAAAAATTAATTCTTAACTTTTTCGATGACAACAAATATAATGATAATTACTAAATGATAGATTCTAAAATGAAAAAAACTCCGGAGCAGTTTTCAAAAGTAAAATATAAAAAAATTTCCGTCTAAATATTTTTTCATTTCACGCAATGCTTTTTAAATAAAAAAAATAATTAAATAAAAAATAATAAAAGGAAAAGATGGGAGCATGCCTCTTTGGATAAAAATTAATTATGATATTAATAAAACTCTCTTCCTTATTGTGTTCAGTTATATAAATGATATGCAACAGAGGTAATTAAATTTTTTGTTCTCTAAATAAAAAAAGTTTTTTTTACTACGCTCCACAAATCGCACTCTATTATTTGTTGAAAGATCATAAAATTTATTATGCTAGAACTTTTTAACCATCATATCTTCAAAAATAACATACAAACATAATTATATTAAGTAAACTAAAATGTTATTTACATTCTATTTTCCAAAGAAAATTCAAATTATTAAAAAATATTTTTTTACATGAAGAAATATTTTTTACCTTGAATTCACGCATTTATTTGAATATTTAAAAAAATGTGCTCTATCATAGAAAGAATAAATTTTTTAACTATAACATTTTTAGAAGAAACTTTAAGAGTTTTAAACTATTAATTAAATTCTGCATATTTTTCCTTTAATGTTAAGTTATCATTTTAATATTTTATAAAGCATTATAATATTTTATGCGTTGTTAAAATGAATAATATTAATTAAAAAATTTAGAAAGATATTTAAGCATAAAACTCTGTTTGCATTGCTATAATATTCCTAATTAATTTCAACCCTGAAAATTATTTTATTATTTTCATTATTTACTTTTATGATACTAACATTTTTCTAATTCAAAAGTTTTATAATCATATGCTAGAAAATTTAAAAATATTTTAGTTAAGCAAATATTTATACGCTTTATATTGTATACAAGTAAATTCTTTTTTATTTTGTTAAATAATTTTTATAAATTTTGTCGATTTATGTATTATTAAAATTTGATACTCTATCAAAGCTTTCTTAAAATTATTAAATTTTAGATTTTAAATTCAAACACTTAAAGCATAATAAATGAATTCATTTTTCGTCAATATTCTTTTATTTACACACAGCAGCGTTTGAACATTGCAAAGTACATATATTTATTTTTTTAATTTATGCTTCAAACATTAGAAATACGGATATGGTCATATGTTTTTAAAAACTGAAATTAATCCAAATTTGACTTTTTTTAAAAATTAGAAACATAAAGAATAAAAACTAGTATTAGAAAATGGATTTTATTCTTTTCTGTTTAACAATTAAGAAACCAGAAAAGTTTGTGAAAACTCTATGGTGAAGCTAAATACGTATTACGCGTTATTCAGTAATTGTTTTTTAAATGTTTTCTTTTTTGCGATGGCCGCTTTCTGATTTGATTAAGATTTTTGACTAAAATTTAAAATTTTAATATGTAACCCAATTTTTATATTTTTGATTTATATTACTTAATCCTTATTCACATTTCACAAAAAAATTACCGGTTAATCTTTTTTAAAATTTGAAGAATTTACAATTTTGTCACTTGACGTATTTTTAAATATTCGAATCCATGTAAATTAGGTTTAAATAAAAGTGAAGGCCATATTTAAAAATGCAAATTTTTATTTCATTTAAGATTTACAGATTTTTTTTACATGAAAAATAAACATGGAATTGTATTTTTAAAATGCAATATAATTATGTTGAGGAAAGTTGCATTTACAAGTTGCTTAGTTACTAATTGTTGATTTAATTATTTTGAATTTCTGTCTTCCGAACACAAAGCTTACTTGAAACAATTTTGAGAATATATTGATGTTTATTACTAAATTTAAAGAGACTTTAATAAAAATGGATGCTGTTCCATATCTCTAGCCCAAATCTCACTTTGTTGGCATTTTTAGTGACAATTCAAGGCAAAGAGATATAGAAATAATAATTATTTGTTGAAAAATATATTTTTAGTGTATAGATTTTAGTATTAGTTAAATACTTGCAAAAGGTAAAAATTAAAAAATAATAATGGTAAAAGTAGCAATTTGTGATATTTTTTGCACTTGCTAATAACATTTAACATTTGCTATATTAATTATGTTATTATTAACTATAATATCATAATTAATAGCTAATAACATTGCTTACAACACTTGCTAATAATATTATCACCTGCCCCGGCAAAATAGAAAAATATCTAAAACTGTTTTACTAAAAATTTATTCAAAATTAATTCATAAGTGTTAAAGCACCTAAAATATTTCTATCTAATCTCTAGTTTTCGCTGCTTCGTTTAAAAACACTTATTTCATTAAACAGTTCATGGGTTCGATTCAAACTTCTAGCTCGGAGCTTTGCAAGAGACTAAAATCCACTTTAGTCATAAACCTTGATCAAATTCATGTGTAAGATATTATAAAGTGGTAAACCCAATCAAAACTAAAAATGTGTGAAATAAAAAATAAAAGTAAATTTAAAAAAAAAAACAAAAATATTTAAACGCTTTCCATTTTTATGAGCTCATGTTACAAAATAAATCAGTCATTAAAAAGCAAACTACATTATATTTTAGATTCTAATAATCCATGTCAGATTAATGTGAACTTTAGAAATTTGCTTTATAAAATTTTTCTTTGAATTAAAAATTTTTTTTCCACTTAATGTTTTCATATTTTATGTAAAATTATTTTTGTTAAACTTCTTTTTCCTGATTTTAAAAACTTAGGTTTAGAGGTATTAAGTTCAGAATAATTTTTTTAAAACTTACATGATTCAACAATCTCTTTATAGGGGGGGGGAAACGATTCTACATCACACACCACCTGCAGAGTATTTTTTTCTTATTTGAAAGCATTTTTCAAACGATGCTGAACTTTAATCGGTTACAGGCGTGTCAGAAAGAATAAAACGAATCAAAACTCTGAAGAATTTTAGAATTAACTTCAGCAGACGATAACCTATTCCAACTCGCAGAAATTCTTTGTATTGCTCTTACCCCCTGACCATCATATCCTTTGGAACACTTTCTTCCAGAGTTAGGAAAAGAAGTTAAGATATCTGTTTCTCCAATTGGAGTGCATCAGTTTCGCCTGAAATTCTTATCTGCGGACCCTGGGAAGTTGAATCCAGCGGTACGCAGAAAATACATTCACTACCGAATCCCAACGGACGGTGGTCTGAGTTCGAGATTGAATTGTAAGGTGGTACTTCTTCCGCTGTTATTTTTATTACGATTATTTTCCTTTTTTTCCCCCCTCCTGCTACCTTCAAAACTTTTAGGATAGGCGAAGTCTAGAAATTCCTAAGGGACCGTATGTCAGCATCAAATCTTGCTTTTGTGCTTTTTTATCAACATTTTTTTTTTACTCAAAAGGCTTCCTTTTTTTTCCAAATTCTTCGGGAGATTCAGTAAAATTCCCAGTGGAATCCACAACTGATTTCGTTTATATTTTTTTTATCATTTTATTTATTATATTTTCCCTATATTTCGAAGGAGAGAATGTTTTTCTGTTTGTATTTATATATTCAGAAATGATTGAAAAATGTCTTTCTTGGTGAGATATGAATTAGTTTTTTTTTTTTTTTTTTTTTTTTGTAGCAGACGATTTTTAAACGTACTCGTTCCGTTATCTCGCAGTCGACTTCAGCTTATAATATTCTTCTTCTTCTTCTTATTTTTTTCTTATTTTTTTTAATATTTTCACTAAATTTTTTTTTTTCACCTCGTGTTTCCCTTTTGATGTTGGAGTTACGGGGATTTCCGGTGGTAAAAACTGAGAATTCGCAAACTCCGTTGAGAAGATATTTCTTCCTTTTAAAAGTTTATTTCGTATCTTTTCAAAAAAGTTTCTTCCTTGATTTGTAAAAAAGGAAAAGGAAAATTATTAGATAATAATTTCATTTTAAAAATATAATTTGTTTTAATTTTACATCTAAAAAATTAGGTATAAATATACCCATTCTTACAGAATATATGTATAAAAATAGCATCTAAAATCTATATATTGTATTAATCATTTCAACAACAGCTTTCAATAAAAGGATTTTTTATATTATAATTTATAGAAATATAATGTAAGATTTTTTATTTTTTAAAATGGATTTTCTTGATTTTATTCATATTTTTACAATGTATAATATTTTTTGGTGAAGACTTGAAAAGTTGTGAATATATATAAAATCATAATAACATATGATCATAAAATGTATGAATACTTTTTGAATAAAGTTATTTGATTCGGTCTAAATTGTATACTGTCTCTTGATCAAACAATTCTTTTTTTTTAAGCGAACTACTGATTTTTAATTTTACTTATTTAAATATTAAAATTGTCTATATGTTTTCTTTAGTGTGTATTTTAAATTATTTTAGAATTTTCGCAGTTTTCAATATTCCTTTAAATAATTGAAAATAAAATTTAAATAAAAGTAAATTGGAATTCGTACTATTAATGTGTTTTTTTAAACTGTGTTTAATTACTGTAATATCTAAAATAACCGATAATAAATAGACTAAATTAATGATGTTAACATAACTGAATTTTTTTAAAAAATATATCTGTGAGTTAATAAGATTTGATTCAATTACAAATCAATTTAAAAATTCAATTCACAAATTTATGTAACTATCTCTGATAATTAATTCATTTAGGATTTTATGTAGCGAAATTCTTAATAAATAACATTTTCTGGCATCATCTTTTTTCGCACAGGCAATATTTTTTTAATATTCTGTTTTTTTTTTTTTTTTTTTTTTTTTATCTCGCTTGTGCAAAATGGCGAGATTTTTGGCGAAATTTTGAGAAAGTCTCCAAGGGTGACCGTATAGTAAATCTTTACCACTAGGAATTATTTATCACCGCACTTTGTGCCCAGAAAATATTATGTAGTAATATAAATAAAATAGTCTACAATACAGTAATACAATAATAATTTCGCATTGTGCACACAATGATGAATTTATTAATAATATTTAAAAAGGACGGTTGTAATTCCCAGTTTTCAGCAAAATTGTTGACTTGCACCCTGAACGCCATTAATTCTCGCCAAAATTATGAGGCAACCATGAAAGAGTACAGTATTATATATACTAGACACATACAAAAACTAGTATTTCACTTATATTTATATTTTAATAAAATATTTAATAACTATTGAAAAATATAAATTTTATAAAAACTATTTCTAAATCTTAAATGTATTTTGTCGTAATTATTATTATAGTAATTCAATTTTTTTATCATGCTGGTAATTTAAAATACATGTTTAAAGTCAATTTTTAATTTTTAATGTCTATTTTGAATTTATTACGAAAGTATTGTGATGATTTATAGAGAGATATTTTTATCACTAATTCATTATTGAAATTCAAAGTTTAAATTAATTTTAAATTAGAAGTAATTGTTTATAATAGTTTCTAGTCTTTATTGTTCTGAAGACCGCTTAGTAAAAATTATCTCGCTCTGTGATCTAACTGGAGTAAGTTTTGCGTCAAACGTACAATTACGTAATTTCAAACGACTTTTAGATTTTTCTCCATTTCCCACCTCATCCGAAAAGGGCACTCCACCAATCAGCTGCTCATTATGGAACAAATGACAGAACAGTTTCTAAATAACCATCGTTCTAAGCGTGCAAAACTTAATGAGTTTGAAAAAAAAAAGAAGAATATCAGGGCCCTGTATCTCTAATATGCGCTTAAACTTCGCGAACCAATACGAATTCAACCTTGGGCTTTCTAAATTAAATAATAAGGATGCATTCGCGGTTGCTACAGTTGGAAAAGCAATTGGCAGACGAGAAAAAGAGGATAAGGGACTAATGAAATAATAAGGATGATGTATTTCTTTTTTAATACAGAACCGCATCTGGTAATAAGGGAGACTGCAGTTAAGGTTACGGTCAGAATGTTAATGCCCTTCGTATTCGGAGAAAAGTTCCGAACCAGATCATTCGAAACTACCATTTAATTTTGTGACGTAAGGATTCTTATGAAATTAAATTTCGTCTGCGGTAATGGCATTAGATTAAAAAAAAAAAAAAAGAAGAAGAAACAAAAAAGCAGAGCGTCAAATTCAAGGATCATTCGCTCAGATTTTGCGTCAGATATCCACCC
>JAPDSC010073390.1:34558-73117 GCA_026290005.1 Latrodectus geometricus | reverse complement strand
TTTTTTTCTCAGTGTTCGAAAAGTAAGTATAAAGAATGAGCTTATATAACTAGGGAATAGCATATCTTATTGCGCAAACACAGTATAAAACTTTCAATTGCAAACTAAAATGAATTCGATACATTTGGCGGTAGAATTTAGAGCATTTGCATGTATCAGAAGTACTTGGCATTCAAATTGGTTTTCAAGCCTATTGTCGTGCGTGCTCTGAGGGCTTCTCTCTAAAAAAAAGAAATAATACAAAAAGTTTGAGTATATATATATATTACTGAAAAATTGTGTTAGTTATTTTGAATGCAATAGGTTTTCAGACTTTTTTGAGGCAGTTTTAATTTAAGCGAAACTTTTAAAATGTTGCAAAAATACGTTCATTTATCTTCTATCGCATTATTTTAGAAAAATAATAATACTTGGTACATTTTACATTTTTTTATTAAAAGTTTTAATTCATATTGAATTTAATATGTTAAGAACACTTGTATTTCGTTTAAAAGGAAATGCGTTACAAATTTTAAAAAATGTAATTGTTTTATTTATTAAAGCATCATTTTTAAAAATAAACTTTATATTCTTGTTCGAAAATTTAAACAAAATATTCGTGTGCGACCTCTAGTGGTGAACGTTGTAAAAACATTTAACGCACATTTAATGCATTTGAGACGCAAAATTAACGTACTTTTAAAAATAAATGAGCGCATATAATTTATGTAATATATTTCCAACTACATCCAAATTATGATTAATCGAAGTTATCAGGAAAAACTTTCAAAAATTATAAAAATGGAGGACAGAATTATACAAATTAAACTATATTGTTGTATTTTTTATAATAGCTTATGGCTGGAAATATGTGGATTGGTTTATTAAAATAAACACTATAAAATCTTAAATCTTAAATAGTAAATATGTATTATTTATGAAGTTAGCATAAGTATATTTGGATAAGAAATTTCATAACATTTATTTAACGAAAACTGAATTCTTTATTTAAGTGATTATACAATTTTTCTTCAGTTATTAGGAATTATTTTTAAAAATAAATATTTCAAAAAAATTGATGGCATTGATGGGAAATATGACACAAAGACAAAGTAATTAAACTTTTTCGATGTTATTAGTTTTAACTTAAAATAAATGTAAAAATAAGAAGGTATAAATTAAAAAAAATGTTGCATTAATAATATCCAATTGCTTATGCCGTATTGTTTAATTAGAAGAATTCTTTTGTGAAAAAAACCGACAATGCATTCGTATGACGTAATAAAAGCGAACAATACAGAGATCACGTGACAGGGTCATCTAATTTTATCCAAGAAATGTTCCTTAAGAGGTGATTTTTACTACTTTTTTATTTCTATTAAGAAGATTTTCTATTAAGCTGTTATTAGAAATATATTTGTCCCAACTTATTACAATAAATTGAACTTCATGGAACGAAGCAATGATTTCGACATTTTCATTAATATTCATTTGCGGATGTTCTTTAAAAAAAAAAAGATTACGATGACGATAGTAAAAAATATCCTTTGAGATTTCCTTCGTCGGACAAGAAATTATTACATTTATTTTAATTAACATTTCGAAAACTCTAATTGAAATACTGTAAGCAAGGTAAAATTTAAATTTCAGAAAGACCAAAAATACATACTTTATTATTTTCAAAATCAGCATACTTCTATATTCAAATATTTAATTATGCTTGTATATTTATTTTTACAAAACATTTAATAATTATTTGTACATAAATTATTGCAACATTTATTGTAATAACTTATATTTATTAAGAAATCATATTTATTCTAAACATGCAAATAAGCGATTAGATTATTAAATAACTTTATAATGCTTCATTTTTAAGCCGAAATTGTCGCCAATTTTCGGAGTTTGCCTTTTGTCACCAATTTATAAACTATTAAAAATTAGTTAAAATTTTGGGAAAAAATAAAATCACATCTGAAATAATAATAAAAAACTAATAACAACATGTAAGTAATACAACTAAATTAAAAAACAAACTCGAATTCACAAGAAAAATTTAATTCGAATACAACTTATCACTCGCCAAGAATTAATTTTTTTTTTTTACATATCTACTATTTTTTACAAGAATCATTTTAAAAAGCTTCATCTTTGAGTTCGGTTCATTATGGAGGATATCTTGTCCGGAAAATTTGGCAAGCGAGATGTAAAGTTAATTTATTATTTCCTTTATTAATATTTATTTACACATAAAGCATCCAGCGGAATTCGAATAAGATTAGTTGTATAGATGCTGCTGAATAAATATCGTTTGCGTCTTCCTTTTTCCCCATCAGCATAAAAGGCTTATTACGGAGGCTCGTATTTGCATATAGTTATAACAGAAGAGCTAAAACTAATACAGATTATCAAAGAAAGAGCAATGGCTTATCAATGTAATTTCAATAGCACGTTTCCAGCGTCGACCCAATTTGTATTTTTATAGCCGTAGCGTTGCGTAACTGCATTTTTGAATGCATAATTAAGCTAATATATTTCTTGGCGCTTTATTTAGCTCTAGGGAAATCAAGAAAAACGAAGAGTCGTGTTTCTTTTAAAAGCAGTTATTTTCGTGTCGTCAATTTCCTAGAGAAGGGACAGTTTGGGAATTTTTTCTTATTTGGCACTTGAATTATTATTAGAAAGATTCTTGACTTTCATCAAATTTTATTTTCCTCGAACTTTTATTTAAAAAGTACATTTCAAATATTTTTAAAGGTCATTTATGACTCTATATGTTGCATTAATGATTATTTTCAGTATATTGTTTGAATAATTTTTAATTTAGCTTTTTATTAAATAGTGATGCATATATGCTAATTAAATGTGAATTTAGAATAAAAATATAAATGTTCTTTATTTAGAATTTTTCCTTATAATCAATCATGCATTGTAATTATTCATCATTAAAATAATCGATGAGGTAATCATAATAAAAATAATCAATAATACACGTAATATTAATATAACTGCAGAAATAATAAGGATAAATGATTATCACATTCACTTTATTTTTTTCTGCAATTATTTCCAGTGATTGATAATTTATTACATATTGCATTTCTACAACTTTATGGAATAATTTTATAATTGGAAAAAACCTTCTATTTAAACCAAACAAAAATTCTTTTAAATATTTTTTATTAAATTAATTTCGTTCTTCAAAGATTTCCACTTTAACACATAATATATATTAATTTTGAAAATAATAATTATATTCTTAATAAACTGTCTTCAAAAATTTTAACTCCATAATGTAAATTAAAAATTTTAATTTAATACAATGTTGATAATTAAAACTAAATTTAACATCATTTTATTAAATTACGAAATAAAAATTATAAATTTTATTATTTTATAATTTTTAAGTAATTAAATTTAAAATAAAATTACTTTTGGTTAAAACATTAATTATTATTGATTTTAAGTTCTATAATTTTAACAAATTTAGTTTTGGTTAGATTTCTGCTGCAAGAATCGATTATTGCATAGTAACCGATTCTGTTTTCTGAAGTAATTAATTTTTTTAACTAAAAAAATCCATATTTTATCATGTAACCAATATCGGGTACTAATTTAAAGTTGTTATAAATAAACAGTGTAGATTACAAATATTGATCATATATGTAATAATATTAATACTTATGGATCGATATATAAAATTTTTTCTCACTATTGGTTTAATTTGTTAACTAATCTATTATTTAGTAATATATAGAATAAAATATTACATTTTATTATTATAAACTAGGGAACGAAGTAAACTATTTTATGAAATACCAAGAAATAACTTTTTTCCTAATTAAAGTATAGAAAATTACATTTTTTTAATTATCATTGATTACGTGCTTGCTAACATAATTCTGCAAATTATTGATTCATCTTTTACATACGTATATTAAGCAGAAAAATTAGAATTTTAAAGTTTCGTTGCTACTTTTTCAAATGAAATCCTCATGCAAAACTATATTACGAATAGTTTACAAACATACGAAAATTAATTCCAAAAATTTTGGAAAATTAGAATTTTTAAATAAATAAGTTAAATTTTTTTATTATATGAATATTATTTTTTTTATTCTACATTATGTAATACATGAATGAATCACAGAGAAAAATTTCCACAAAGCTACTTTTTCGAATAAAGTATTCATGCAAAACTATATTACGAATAGTTTACAAACATTCGAAAATTAATTCCAAAAATTTTGTAAAATTTGAACTTTTAAACAAATATGTTAAATTTTTTTACTATATGAATATTATTTTTTTTTATTCTTCATTATGTAATACATGAATAAATCACAGAGAAAAATTTCCACAAAGCTACTTTCTCAAATAAAGTATTCATGCAAAACTATATTACGAATAGTTTACAAGCATTCAAAAATTTTGTAAAATTTGAACTTTTAAACAAATATGTTAAATTTTTTTATTATATGAATATTATTTTTTTTATTCTACATTATGTAACCCATGAATAAATCACAGAGAAAACTCTCAAATCGATAAAAACTAAAAAAAAAGCAATTTTCTACAGAAATATTTTATCATTTTTAAAACAAACGCCAACATTATATATTCTGAATACATATTTAACGATAAGAATTATATAACATTGTTTCAGTTATTTGTTTTCGAAGATAAGAATACATCGTTGTTCTATTTTTAATTTCCTTTATTCTTTTAAAAGGATGGCAACACCCATATCATTAAATGTATCTCCTTACAAAGCCATTTTCCTAATATTGCATTTGAAATACGTTTTTATAAAATACAATATAATAGCGTGTATACAAAATGAACGTATATATGTATATATATATTTATAAACTCATCATTCATATTTCCCTTTGTCTAGACACCCTGTCTGGAAAATATTGCAAATCCGTCAACTAAGAATAATAACAGCGTCAGAAAATTTGGCGTCAAAAAGAGTTTGGCGATTTTATTCTTCTATTTGTCAAATGGTTTGAATAGGATTTAAATACGCGATTTGTTCTCAGAACGGTGTTTCGATAATTTTCTAACCATGTAGAAAGTTACTTTAGCATAAATTTCGTCGAGTATAGTTTTAAAGTGTTTAAAAATTTGAAACTTATATTTTTTCAAAAATTTATCATATGATTCTGTTAAAATTTATCAAATGACTTATCAATTGTTTTTGTTACCAAGTTACTTTGTGTATTTTAAGTACAATATTGAAGCTTAAAGTGATTAATAAAAAAAGAGATAATAATTAATACAATCTATGCAAAACTGTTTGAAAATTAAATTGGAAATGTATTGTTATGATAAAATAGAAATTACACGAAAAATCCTATAAAATTATATATATCTAAGATTATTTAATAAGATCTTATTAAATAATCTTATTATTAAGGACGTGTAATACTATTATTTTCGTATTTGCATTGTAATTAAAATAATATTTATATAGAAACATTTTAAAAGGGTCACTTAATTTTTTCTATTTTAAATTCAATATTTAAGCTTAAATTAATTAATCTGCTTGGTATTCACCAATTTTTGCTCAATATCTACGGTAATTTGGGATATCCTAATCTGGCGTTCTACCATGATTTTAGATTAAAAAAGCATAAATTTCTGTAATATATTTTAGTTCTGTGCTTTTAAATAAATTCTGCAAATTTTATTTGATACATAAACATTTGTATTTAAGAAAAAATTAAAATCCATAAGTTTAAAAAATATAAATTTTTAAAAATCAACATGTTGAATATTTTATCATGATGATAATCCAAGTGTTCTAAATACATATTAGGCTTATGCTGAAGTTTTCTACAAATCTTTGTGAATATTACAAATCACACTTATTGTAATATATAAAACTTTATTATAAATTAATTATCTTACAATTTATTTTATTTTTAACTATTTCACGATACTTCCTCGTATCAAAATTGTTATTTAAAACAGTTTCTCGATGACATTCTTTTTTTCTGAAAATAGTTTCAATAAATTTTCACCCAAATACCATTTACATGTCCTAAATTTCTACTGACATTATCCACAATTTACTTTAAAGAAGAAAAAGAAGATACCATCAATTTAGGCTGGAGTATTTTGCAGGGCATGGGGTGGATCAACAACAAAATTGAAAGAACACAACTCTCCCCGGGGAGGGGATGGTTGAGCAACATTAATCACCTCTTATCCTCGAACCAATGACTTTCAGGACTTCGGTATGTCCATCCAGTACTCTTAATTGATGGGTAAGGGACGGTAAATCTGCATTTTTCCTCCATTACTAATTGCCGCTTTTCTGCAGGACTTCCACGGACTAATGAAGGGAATTCGAGTAAGGCTTGTGCATCTGCTGTTGCAGTGGTAAATAAATGACGATTACATTATTCGGGGGACTAATGGTGTTTTTGGTCGACCCCGGAGTGGTCCCTCGGTGTGGTGTAATCTTCCATCCTCTGCCTATTACTCGTTAATTGCGGTGCAATGGTTTGGTATTTGGTTTCGTTCGAATTTGTGATTGGTATCTTGTTCTCGTGAGAAGGAACTGCCTCTTCGGTAGCTTGTAATCTGACGATAATCACCATTTAAAAAGAAATCTAATTTCAGAATTGAAGGTAAATTTCTTCTCATTTATCGGTTTATTTCATTCGAATCGGTTTACGAACATGATTACTACTAAAGGCATAAAATTGATATATTTCCTGCCGCGGTGCTATTGATAAACGAGTTCTTGGTTTTTGGATATACTCTCGTAATTTATGTATAGTGTATATATAGTATGTTGTGAAACACGAAAATTTAAAACTAAAAAAAAAAGTTTTCTACTGGATTTAAGATGGTAAAAAACATATCTAACCCGCAGTAACTTTCGTTCGAATTAAATGTAAAGATGGAATTACAATTTATCAAGAGAAAATTATTATACACGAAAAGTAAACATAAAAATAAGAAAATTGGCCCAAAGAAATAAAATCTAAAGCACAAATATCTTTCTCACTCTATCAAAAAATACTCAAAAACAAAAAAGTTCCCTACTTTTATGTAATGGAGGGCATTGGGTGATTAACATTTCGCCACAACAAGGCCGGAAGTTGCAACTCATTTTAGCGTTACCTGTGAACGGAGTTACGGAGGCTAGTAGTATTGTCCACGCGTCACGTAACCACAAACCCGTTTATTGGGGGGCCACATTCAGCCATCATCTCAGAAGAAGAAAGGACAAAGATACACAGGGAAAGAAAGAGAAAGGAAACGTCCATACTTGAACCGGTATTCGAACCCGGAACCAACAGCCTAGAAGTAAGGAACGCTAACCACAACCATCGGCCGGCAAAAAAAGTTTCCTATTAAAGATTAATATAAATGGAAAATTAAAAAGCAAAAATGGTCATAATTAAAAAAAAAAGAAACCCGTAAAAATAGACGATATTTTCATATGCTGTCAAACATTCAGGATAATTCAATCTATTTTATTAAATATTCAGTGCTATACAGGAAAATTTCTATAGATTTGTATAGAAAGTTTATTAGATAGCACTGAATATTTAATACTCTTTTCATTCACTACCCTTAAAAATCACTTTATTTTACATTTTTATACACATTTGATTTACACTATCGTCAACGAAAATTTTAATATATTTGTTTTGCTATTTTCCACATGTTCAATAACAAAAGAGTATTATTTAACGCAGCTGCTCTTTAATTCTTCATTTCAACAGAGATTCTAAAATAACAGGAATTATGTTATATTAATGTAAATATTTGTTATAAAAATTATGTGTATTGTTTAATAAAAAGGGATTATTAAAAATGTTAAAAATGCAGGTGCACTTCAGATTAATAATATTTGACCAAGTACCCGCAGAATTAAAAGCCTGTTATTTTGTATAAAGTCATGTGACGAGGTTAAAAGTCGAGCTGTGTACCCTTTCTTTACTTTTTTCACAGATATTTAAATAATTTCAAAGATACGTTCAATGACCATCATTTATAGATTTCAAATTTATAAATTTTTTACGGATTAAATGTATCATTCAGCATTTACTCGCAACTCAGATTTTATAAATTTTATTTAAAATCTTATATAATACATTGGGGATTTATATATATATTTTACTATTCTTTATAATTTATTACTGATACATAGTTTACGCCTTTTTGATTGCACAATTATTCTGTCAGTTGGTAACCGAATGAGTAGCGTACTGACCTTCGATTCAACAGTTCATAGGTTCGATTCCACTTCACACTTGGATATCTATTACTAATCAGTATTTACTTTGAGTGCAAATATTGTTCTCATTAATAATCGGGAACGAATATGGATTGCATAGCGCTAAGCAAACCAAAAACAATTCTTCTCATTCAAAAAATAAACAAAATTTTTAAAAAAAGTTGTTTTTTTTTTTTTTTAAATGTATAAAATATTATTTATTTATTAAATAAATTATAGATTGTATAAATGAGTTTAATTTTATAAATTCCATTAATAATAATCGTATTTATAGTCTTTAATTTAACAATTAATTTAAATGATTCGCTATTTTTTTTCTAAAATATGCTTGAAGTGTTTTTCCATGTAAAAATTTATCTATTTAAAATAAATATATGTCAAACCATAAAAAAATACAATTAAACCATTAATTATGATAATTTTAATGAGCAAACATTTACTTTAAAATGTTTAAGAAAGCATATAAGTATAATGTTTCTCAATTTAATTTCTTCAAAAATGCGATTCTTTTATTTAATTTCCATAATTATGTATTATATGCTATTTATTTTTTTTAAAAAACTATATTAGAACTCTAATATTCTTTGATTAATACAATCAAACCTTGAAATTGAATAATTTTGAAAAATTATTTTACATAAATTGAATTTAAGTATTCATCAATTGATCCAAAGGAACAATTGAATTGAAATCATTTGCAGTAATTAATAAAATTGTGCATGAAATTACTTTGCATCAAATAAATTCTCCTTTCTTCTAATTTCATGGATACGGAAACATTAAGCATAGCATTTAAAACATTAAAATGAAAATAATCGCCATTTACATTGTTTACATTTTTGTTAGGGCGTTAACGTTTCAGAACTTTGAATACTTAAAATTCTCATAGTTGCAAATCCCAAATGAAAACGATTTTAATGCTGGAAGTATCCGGATCTGGCAACATCCAACATGAGCGCTTTTATCGATTCCAATGTAAAGTCCATTAGCTTTCCAGAAATTACTTCTCACCGGTCCGTGCTTAGCGTACGTCTCGTCCCTCTTTACTTCCCCTACCCCCTTTGCGAAGGATGGATCGAATTGGTTGCTCTCTCTCCGTCAACTCCTGGTGCAAAATATCGTCTGCTCCAGACACAGTCAATAAAGCAAGTAGTCGTAGAAAAGAAAACGACACGAGGAATTGCTCAAACTAGCTATTGGCGATTTCCATAGTGGTTGTACTCTAACTACAAGGTTGAAATTTTAATAGTGTTCAGAATTTGATAGAAATCTAAAATAAAATTAAATCGACACAAAATTACATTTTTTCCTTTTTTGGAATTTATTTTTCTAAACATTTATTAAGTAAATTTATTTTAAAAAAAATATCTAATGAGAAGTTGTCGATATCTAATACTTAGATTTAAAGTGATTAAAAAAATTGAGCATTTTTTAATTTCTTTAAATAATTTTATTTAACTTTCAAATGAATAATATTGATGCAAAAGAATTGCATTATGTAAAATTGTTAATCTATGTTAAAACTAATTAATTTGGCACGAAATTTATATTGTCATTAAAATTTCCTTTTGAAATAATCAACTAAGTCATTCTGCTTTAAAAAGAATAGTATTTTGAAAAACAGTAAATCTGTGCAATTCCTAATATAGAAAATTTTAATATGACTTTTCATAAAACTCTATTTCAAACAAATCTTTCTGTTTTAAATGAATAATATGTTTTGAAGGATATCATATTTATTTTGAAGGAATTAAATTTAATTAATGTTAGTCACAAGATTAGAAATAGGACAAATCCGAGATATTCTCGAATCTGAACTGAAATTTTAGAAATTCCTCGAATCCTGCGATTCTTTTAATTATTTTGAGTTATTTGTAAAGAACAAAATAAAGCATTTATGAGCTAAAGAAGATTTAAATACTCGAAATAAATAGATGTTTAAAAATTAAGAATAAAAAAATTCTCATGAAAAATAAAGAAATATTTTAAATGGAAATCATCCCAGAATTAATATTTTGCTATTATATAGAAAATATTAAGAAAAATATTGAGAATTAATTTTTATTTACGAAAATTAGAATGAAATAATTTAACAGTTAAATTGACAGTAGAATTAAAACTGATATTTTGTTACATTTTAACGAATTTCACATGTAATTATCTCCCTCGAAAAATTTCTAATGAATTTCCAAGTTTAGTAGATTTAAAGTTCTACCTTTTTTGCCTGATTAATTTTAATTGGGTATTTGATTATTCATTCTTCTTCAATCGATTGCCATAGCAATTAATAATACGACAACGGAGTTTGATTTCAATTATTTTAGTGAAAGAAACAATAATTTGAATGATTTTTAAGAGCTATTTTACTGATTTTGAAGAACTGTATTGCTTCGCACCAAATTTTTTTTTAAATTAGTTTTTTAGAAATTTTCGACGAATTTTTAATTGTTTTTTTCCTAAGTAAATATCAACTTATATGTTATAAAAATGAATGCATTTATGTTTTAAGATCTATAATTAAGATAAACATTTAGAGAAAATTTTTAATAATTTAAATAATTGATTTATGGTAGAAATTTTCTCAGTGAGTCTGAATTAACAAAAACTTCTGTTTAATTAGAACATATGAATTTCAATTGAAATGATACAAATGTTAATTAAAATTTCTACTAGATGTAATATGAATTATTTTGCTCTTTTACTTCCTAAAATTGAGAAATTTGAGAATTATTTTTAAATTAATCTTTTTTCTAATAATTTTATCATACAGACGAATAATTAAAAAATGGCGAATTTTGGTGTTAAAAAAGAATTGTAATTATAATAGCAATTGGGAAATTCTAATTTAGTTAACTTTGAAAATGTAAGCATTTTCTTCTATAGCATAGTAATAGTTTTGTAAAATTTACAAGAATTTCAGCACAGCTTCTTCTTCTTCTTTTTTTTTTTTTTACCAAAAAATTTCGCTTTAGAACTTTTATTATTTTGCTATGAGATGAAAAAAGACCTGAATTAATACCAAGCAAATTTTATATCGATAACATTGTAATAAATTTTATTTAGATTAAAATATTTTTTGAAAAAAAAAAGAGAGAGAGCTTGAGAAATTTATTAACGTGCTTATATAGTTTTAATATAGTTCAATTTCCAAATATCAATTAATTTTTAACAATAATTTAGTTCGTTATACACATATAATATAGTTGTTATTGTTGTGATTTTATTAAGTTTAATAAACATCTATTTTAAAAAAATATAATATTATATCTAATATATGAGTTCAAAATTTTAGCCCAGAATTGTATTGTTTTTCATAGTAAATGCATTGTTTCGAGATTGAAGCCTTTATCTTGTTGCTACATTGTTGGTATTACATCGCTATGCATGCGTACAGTGCTATCTATTATCAACTTTTTTAACTAATTTTGTAATTTCTATATTGAATTAATATAACTTTTAAAATAAGCAATTATTTATACTGTTTCCCAATAATTTTATAAATAATTAACGATAATTTTTTCAGCACTCTGTCATTGATTATGACAAAAATATAAATTAATAATATTTAAATTAAATTTAAGTATAAAATCACTTCTTACTTTTATAACATTTGTTTTGGTGTGAAATATGGTTGGTTAAGTATTGAAAATTGGTAAAAATTTACTGTACGTTCCCCTTGGCGACTTTTTCAAAATTTCGCCAAAACTCTCGCCATTTTGCACAAATGAGTTTAAAAAAAAAAAAAAAAAAAAAAAAAAAAAACAGAATATTGAAAATTTTGCCTGTGCGAAAAAATGGGTTGGTAGAAAATGTTACTTGTCGCCAAATGTGGAAAAATTACACTAAGGGTGACCGTATGGTAAATCTGATCCATGAAAATTTTTTAATCCATCTTTTCAATATAAATTATTCAAATGAGATTTTGCGGTTGTGGTGACATCAGTTTATTTTTCCAAAATCAAATCATTGATTAGACATAAATATTTTTGCTTATTTGATAGACATAAATATTATCCATCTATTTCAAAATATTTTTATATATTTTATATCTTTTATTTGAACTGGTTTCAATGAAAGGAATTCCTTTTCAAAATTTGAAAATATTGTATTCTGATTGATATTCAATAGACTTGGATATAATTAAACAAAACAATTTTTAAATAAAATTAATACTTTTGTTTAAATTCCAGTTTTAATTTAAATGCTGATGTTTGATTCATTTATTTATGTCATATCTTTTCATTCGAACTATGTTTGATTAAAAATATTTTAATAAAAAGGATTGATTTTCAAATTTTGAAATTACCATATTCTTATTGGTTTTTAATATCTATTAATATAATTTAGTTTTAATAAATACTAGCATAGTTAAGCAAAACAATTTTTTTTGTACTGAAATTTTGTGAATAAAATTATATATCTTCAATTTTAATATCGTTTGCCCGCCAGTGATTTCTCAATGGGATTCGAATCTTGAGAGAATCATATATCTCTAAACATTTAGAAAGGGGTGTCACAAACGACCGGCAGCCCTGTAATCACTCATCCAAAGCTAGCTGTCATAAATGCGATTTATCCCTTACAACATTGTTGCCACGCTTTATTTATTTCATGGCCAGCTTTCATATTAAAGAAATTCTTTGGAGTTCACTTTCCAGAAAGAAAAATATTCTAAGCAAACGATTTTTTTTCCCTCTTTCCGTCCTGACAAGTCTTTTGCAGCAGCGTTCATTTCCATAACATTCATCATTCCATTTTTGACGTTTTATTCGAATGTCGTCTGCGGAGAGCTGCTGCATGCTGACTCTAAAGTAGAAAGAAAAAATTATAATTCTTTTTTTTTCTTTTCGAAAGAACTTGTTTTAATAAAAGTGAGTGTATTTAATGAAATTCAATGATGATTTCTTGAAGCGTAACACTGGGTTATAGTATCGTTTGAGAAAAATGTAGAAATAATTCAGCTGTAATGTACGACATTCATATTTTTGAAGATTGGAAATTTTTTTTCATATTTTGCTTCATTAGGCGTTACATTCAGAATTGAAAAATTTTCTTTAGACGCAATCCTTCCTTTTTAAGAGTAAATGATAACCCATATATGTTCTCATATTTTGAATTGCAAAGAATCATTCTAATTTTAGTAAAGTTTTCTTAACGTGAAACATTAAGAAATATTAAAACTCAAAATTTTGTATTGAAAATTATTTGCATCTCTTTTGTGTTTACTTTTCGAATTAGCTCTCGAGTGCAAAAAGTGATTGGTCCATCAACCAAACGATATTTAAGTTCATCATTTTCCGATGGGTTCATTTAGTTACGATTCACAAACTTCATAGTCATGATTTAAATTAAAAAGTCGTTTAAGATCTGAATAAAATAAAAAAATTAAACATTTTGAGAAAAAATGAAATTTTAAATATAAATTATCGAACATACAAACACCTAAATTGGTAAATATTCAGCTGCTAGTTCAACTAAGATAAAAGTTGGAATTCTGTTGAAAGGAAAGTATTTCTGTCTTTTGATTACAATATATTTTTGTTCCTAAAAATAGTGCTTAGAAAAGATTAATACTTCAGTGCAGCTAGTATAGTCAGCCAAGAAAATACATTTAATACAAAACTCAATTTGTAACTATTTTTTATTTAATAATTTTTAATTATAACTAACGTTTGATTTTGTGTGTGTGTGTGGTTTATCATTTAATCGTAGATATTAAAAAAATTTAATTAAGATTACTAAAAAAAATTGTGAAATACTTGTTATACTATCATGCCATTCTAATTTTATTTAATTACATTTTACTATCGTTTTTGTTTAATTTAACAATTTGTAATGAAATTTTTTGTAATAATAATAACACGAGGAAATATATACCCACACATCTGCATGCATGTTACTAACATATTTTATAATTTGTGATAAAATCACTAGACATTGCATAATTCAATTTCCTCTTAACTATCTCTAGTAATAGTTAAATTAAAATAATCTCATTAGCTTAAAATGATTATATATTGTATTCCTTGGAATCGTAATATAAAAAAACAATCGCATTTTAATTTCTTCTACTTGAGAGCCATAACTATTCTTACGTGTCCTGTCATGTAGAAAATTAAGTTTCCTTCAGGTTCTCGATGGGATTTCGTGTAATTTAATTTGAATTCTGTTCAGAATTACATTCCTCGCCCTTCTTTAACCATCACAAAATGATAATGAATGGTAGCCAGAAATCAGTTTATTGGACACACAGGGGGGGGGGAGTGATTAAGTTGGGAATTAAATTAATTATCTCTTCGAACAGTATGATTCATTTTACAATTTCTTGAACAGTAATTTACAGAATTGAATATATATATATTAGGTTGGGGAAAAAGAAATCCATTATTTTTACGTGAACTTTATGTAACTTCTTTTGGATTCACTTTGTAAAAAGGTTTAAAACAGCTTTCATGTAGATTTTTAGGTCTTGCGCGTTACGACTGCTGACATGCGGTTAACTTCGATCATTTTTGATATTTTATAGACATTTTCGACGATGCTGTATCCACATGCGAGGTGCATCTCTAGCATCAAAAATACCCGAACGGAATCGACGAAACAAAAATTGTACGTAACTGGTTGTTACAGTCTTATATAGGACGATAAACACCTTTCACAATTTTAGCCACCCGGCTTTCTTTTTCGCCGTTACAAGAGAAAAACGAAAATGTATCGAATTTTCTGTTTGTTGTCTTCCATTTTTAAAACCTTGTACTCGTAACTGAATGAATCAAACAAAAAACCGCAAGAGGATATTTTAGTGTCAAATGTCACCTTTCAAACAAAAAACACATGTTGTTCAATTTCATATAATTTTAAGTTTTTCCCGTTAGCCGTGTGCAAATGTCACTAATTATGAATTAAACGAGAGCCAAGCGAAACAAATGACAAAATAGTCAGTGGAATACAAGTCAAAAACGTTAAACTATAAACAAATTTTAATTAACGGTAAGCAAAACAAGTTCAATTCTAAAAAATATTAAGGAATTGTAAACAAAAACACATCACAATTTTTCACCATTTTTTGAAAGAAAATTAAGATGGAAGAAAAGTGCTTTGCTTTGAATGAATTCAGAGAATAGTGCACATGGTACCAAACCAGCATTCTGCTTATGGTTGTAAGAAATTTGGCAGAATTTTACACCATTTGGCGATTTTACGCTTTATAAGTGTCAATTGTAATAAGGCCAAAAAATATTTTTATATTTCAAATGACCATTGTTCGAGGGCCATTAAATAGTTGTAGGTACCAAGACTGATGAATGTATGCCTTATAAATGCTCTAAATTTGGTATTAACCCTAAATTTGGTATAACTTTGAGGCACTAATATGTTGTCCAGAAATTTAATTTGGCTTCTTTCTTTGAGCTAAATTTCAACAGTAAAGTTTGCACAGTTCGTCTTCCGCTCCCAAGATTAGCTTTTGCACTCGTGGCATAGTTCTCTCAAGGTCTCTCTATATTTTAAACTGGATCTTGAACACCTACAATCAACCTCAACTGATGTGGAAATCAAACTCTCGAAGTCGGTTGCTAACCATTCAACCATCTGATTGGTAAATACAGAAACTAACCAGGACAATTTTCTGTTTCATTTTATTAAAGATGAATTTGATATATTTTTTCCTTTTTTTAAAATGCAAAAATTTTATGAAACTGGGTTTAAATGTTGGACTTGGAACTATTTGAAATAACTCTGTGAACATTATTTTAATCGAGGTAGTCTCTATAGTATAAAAGGTTGTAATAGATCCATAATTAAATGGCATTGAAAAACTTCAGCTTAAATAATGTGATAGAATTAGTATTTTATTATTATATTTATCATATATATTTATAATATACTCATGAAGTGGTATGTTATCATTATAATTATCACATGCATTAATATTATTCAAATTCGATATTAATTGAAAATAATATACATGAAAAAAATGCTCAGGATATTAAATTGATGTAACATCTTATATATAGTATTTCTGTATAATAATTTAAATTAGTAAATCCCTAAAGGTATAGTTAAATTTCTAAAAGAGTTATTTTTCTACATTATTTTATACTACCTTTAAGTTAAAAATAATCAGCTATTAATAGCATTTGTGTCTGGGTGCATTTCAATCGCAAAAGAAAAAATCGAAGTTCCGCCGGACTTAGACCCCCTAAGCACCCGGTGTGCGTCACTCCTCTTTCATGCCGGCGACCTTCTTTCCCTGTAACCTTGACATTGACTGCCAACCCCCTCCCTCGTGAATGCATGTCCGAGTTTCTGTGTCTAGACTATCGTCTGGTTTTTCTGGGGAAACTTTGTATATACATTACTATTCGTTTCCCATGACATTCTGGCTAAAATCCCGTCTTCCTGTTTCACGAGGAGGGGTATTTACTGCATATAATAACAATTCATTCTGGCACTAACTAGATTCTTTTGCGTAATTACCGTGGAACCTAGTTGTGTCCTTCGAAAAGTGTTAGTTTCGTCGAGTGTCTAATTAAGGAACATTTTTTTATGTTTTTTCATATGTCCTATTGTTAGTGGTTTCCACATGTCAAGAATTTATTTCGAATCTTTTTTTATTATTAATGTCACAATTTAATAATTGTCTATTAAAATCTAAGTACACATGCTCTATTTTTTTGAATTTTAAATCCACTTCTATAACAATTGACAAATAACAATTGATAAAATACTATAATAGTCTTTGCCTGCGGCATTTACTAGGAATTATTTGGTTGCCATAGCTAAAGTATAAAAAATAAGTCAATGATAAATTATCTTTTGGGAATGTAAAATAATACATAAATTTTCGTTTGGGCATGATTCATCGTTTGGAATTAAACTGAAACTAATTTCCCGTCACATTAAATGGCGCAAAACCAAATAGGTTGTTTTCCCTTTAAAAAAAATTTATTTTTTAAGCAAAAAAAAAAATAAATAAATAAAAAAAAAAAAAAAAAAAATAAAAATAATATATAATGTTTGGTTTTTATATACTTTGGATCAAAATAGAATCAAATAAATAATCATAAGAATTGTCATTTGGAGTCAAACTATGAATAAGTTTGTAATCTTTGTGAAAAAGAAAAACATTGATTGTTTATATTAAAAAAACTGAATTTATTCACTTCGTTACTAAAAACTGGGAAATTGCATATTTTCGTTTACATATAAATTGTCATTTAGAATCAATACTGGATTAAAATAGCTATCGTTTAAAAAAACAGAAAGTTTAAGGAATATTTATTAAAAAATTCATATATTCATTTCCGTTTAATAAAAACGTGCAAATAATTAATTTTCGTTTGCGCATAAATTATTGTTTGTAATTAAAATAAGATTAAATTTGCCATCCTTGAAAAGAGAAAAGTTTACTAGTGAAGAAAAAGTTTAATCATTTCTCGGTTAAAAATATAGTGAATTCTTATTTTCAAAAAATTAATATAGGAACACACACACACACAAATAAATTTATTGTGGTTAAAAAGAAAAAAAAGTTTACATCTTGTTTCTTTTTAATAAAACAAGCTTATCCACATTTTTATACAAAAAAAATATTTAATATATTTATAAAATGCTCACAGCATGTTTTTTTAAGAAAAGAAATTTTTCATTTATTAAAAACAAATAATAAGTTTTCATTTACAGAAGAGTAATCATTTAGCATTAAAGTAGTTAAAAAGAATTAATTAAAAAGAAAATAACCTCAAAATTTTATTAAAAAAATAATAATAAATAAATAAAAATAGATAAATCTACTCATTTCATGATAAATTTGCAAAAATCTTAAATTATTTGTTTCAAATATAAACTTATTAACTTTTCAATAAAGATATAAAAATAATAATTTTTTATTTACACATAAGTTATCATTTTGAATTAAATTGGAAATAAATTTTGGGATCATTGAAAAGAAAGAAACATACAATCTGGTTGTTATTAGAAAATTATTTATTTCTTCACGAAAAATCTTCAATAATAACTATTCTTTTATACATAATATTTGGAATTAAAATATGAATATCTTTATAATTGACGAAAAAAGAGATTGAAAATTTGTTTCCTTTAAAAATGCAAAATATATTCAATTTGTTGTTGTGTATTTTCTTAAATGAAGACCTCATATAAAATATTATTTATACAAATAAAATAATGTTTAGAAATGAGATAAAAATAAATATGTTTTTTTTAAATAGAAGAAATTAGAATTTTTAAAAAATTTCGTGAGAGGAAAATTTGAATTATCGAGATATTTACTTTGAATACAGCGAATTGCATAATTATCAGATCCTCCAAAATATCATATTTATGTTTTCTTATAACTTTATCAAAAGTTTTTTTTGGTGGAAAACTTTCGTTACTACCAGATATCATTCGCTTTAATAATGAATTATATAAAAGTAATAAAATAACATACAAAGAATAAAACAATTTAAATAAATCATTAAATAAAAAAATATTGTGTTAGTTTTGTAACGAAACTAAAATATTTATTGTCGAAGAACTCAAAATTCAGAAAAAATTATGTCACTAAAAATTCTTTTGACCTTAAAATTATTCGCAATTATTTAAATAATATTAATTAATTGCTTGTAAGAAAGACAATTATTGCTGACATTTTGTTTAAAATATCCTTGTTACTAATTTTATTTCTAGCTATTAGGTTAAAATAAATTAATAAATAATATCGAATAAAAGCTGATTTTCATTTGCCTCAAGAAAATAATTCAGTTTCTAATCTAGAGATCATTTACCTACGTTATTAATTACATATTTAACCTGGAAAATATTTTCGCCCAAAGTAAACACGCACCAGAGCTCAAAAATAGAATATTTCCTTGATTGATCTATCCAAAACACACCATAACTCATTTGCACTTTCAAATCATTACGAAAACTTTCCGCAAATATCGAAATATCGATACTGACTGACGTTCGTACAATTATATTATGATCATCGATAACTGTTTTCATTCTTGTCTCAACGTCAGGGGCATAATAATATCTTCGCTCGGCTCAACGTTTCTTGATATCGATATATCAGTGCCCATGTATCGATCACAACCTACTAATTCATCATTATCGTTTATCGATACGAGAAGTGTTCTAAAAGTAGTCCAAAATTTTTTTTAGGCCTCGTGCCAATACTTTTGGCGAAAAGAGGAGAATTAAAATATATTCCTTTTAAATGCTTCGATAAAGACGTAGAGATAGCAGACCCAAATGAGAATATAGAGGCAAAAAATAATAATAAAAAAAGATCACGTGAATAAAAATAACTGAAATGATAAAGAGCTCACATCAATCATTTTTTTGAAAGATTTTAGGAAATTTTTTTACATTGTTATTATCCCTGAAATTTTCGATCTTCTACAATTTTTTTTTTGTTTCGGTATTTTTTTTTTTAATAATATTCATCTACTGCTGTTTCTCTTTCGAACACTGAAAATCGTTTTGAAGTCTCACGCGTATCGATTAAATTCGGAATCATTTTTCTCTTTCTGGTTTGGGGTAAATTAAAAAAAACCTATCAAACAAGGAAAAATTCGGAAAACTAAAAAAAAAAACTTTTTTAATAGGATTAGAGATGGAAATATTGTAAAAATATGTTCTTGCTGTTGCTTCATTGGAAATATTCTAAATAAATAATTAAATAAATTACAGTACATTTAATTTTCATCATTTAGTATGTGATGTACTATAATGAAAACTAGAATATTTTTTGGCAATGAATAAAAATTCTAAAAAGCTAATATATTTATTTAATGTTATTTATAATCTAAATTTACATAACTTTTGAAGCATTTATACATTAATGAAATTAGTTAACATTAAAATTAGAAGTATGTAGACTCGATGCCCCCCTCTTAAAAAAAAAACGAGCTGTTATCCGTGCAAAATGTGGTCTTATAAAATATTGATCTTTTGTTTCATTGATTGGTATGTGTATATTTACTTAGCATGAAAAGCAAAAGAAAGAAAAAAACTAAAAAGTAAAGATAATTTATCATTTAATAAATATTTATTAGTTCTATTCCCCATATATTAGAGGATTTTCATTCTATTAATGTATATAACTATCATAAAGAATATTAAAATACGTTCTGAAATATATAGGAACATAAACGAATTATAAATTCCCTGAAAGAAAACTAAAAAAGTTTGTTAAAAGTGGTTTTAGTACCTAATTAATTACTTCATGTAAATTTATTGCTCTATGTTATAGTTACTCTTTCTTACAAGTTAAAAATAATTTTAAAACTTATATTTATTGCTCGAGTTCTGAACTAACAAGTTATTTTTAAGTTTTAAATAAATAAAAAAGTGTTCACGCAAATAAACTGGTAAAAATACATTTAATCAAGTTTAAAATAACATATTTGACGTATATTATTAAATAATCGTCTGAATAATGTATGACTAGAAATATTTTTACAACATATAATATTCATAATATATCAACATAAATAATCAACATTTCTTTCTTGAAAATGTAACGTCATTTTAATTTTCTTGGCTATTAATTATATTCTACATTAAATTTCCTTTTTTAGATTTTGAAAAATTAGAAAAAATATCAATTATGATAAAATCTCAGCAATATTTTTTAATTTTGGAAATGAAAACTCATCAGGTTTAAAAATATTAATATATTAAATAATTGTCTGCTTATTTTTTATGAATAAACTTATCAAAGAAAATCAATTAAATGAACTGCTAATACATCTCATTTTGATATGTTTGAGTACAAAAGAATATTATAATATTTTCCTGATAACTCATTCTTTTATTATGTATTTTGAAAATTAAAAATGAGAATATTAACGTTGCATAATATTATATCTTTTTTAATATTAATATCTTGTCTTACATTTTATAATTATATTTTGTGTAGTTTGCTTATTATTATTTTGAAATTTACTTACGACAGTTTGAAGAAAAATTACTAATATAAGGAAAAATAGAATAATGTAAAAAGGAATTAAATTATGACAGTTCGAATTTATAGAATAATTTACTTACGTCTTTGATCAAATAATGTAAATAGCTGATTAAAGATATTTTCAATTTTACACTATTCTTGAAGGAATATGATATTTTTGATGTTTTTAATTTCTCATTGTTGTTGGAATTATTAAAAATAATTAAATTTTTATCACTAAGGAACAAGGAAATAAACAAGGATCACGTAAACATTTAAAAATTACGTTTTATTAGGACTGATAAAAATAACAAAATAATAAGAAACAATTAAATTATTTTGCAATGCAATGTCTCGATGAAAAGTCTAACCTGAATATTACCTGTAATAAAAATTTATCTTTTGTTGATAATCAAATCGATTTATCTGGTTGTCATGATTATAAAAAGCAAAATTATGTATTTCCTCATTAAATTGTTGCATAATCGTTTACATTATTGTGTTAGTTAAATAAACAGTATAAGTGATTTTTTATAATATTTTCAGGAATTGCTTATTTCAAAATATTTTTTACATTACCTTCATTCAAAATAAATTATATTTTGTAATTAATTAAAATTTCTCTTTTCTTTCAGGTAAGAAGTGTGGTTATTTTCACAATAAGGTATTTGTAAACTCATTTTCTGTACTCAGTTTAATTGAAATAGAATGTAAAAGTTCTAGAGTTGAACTTATATTAATATTAGCATATTGAAGTACCAAAATGATTCTTCCTTGAATTAAATCTGTAGGATTTACTTTCATTAATACTTAAGTTATTTATATTTTATTAATTACCCACATATATTTTTTAAAATTTTTATGATTTTCAAGTCTTGCCAAATTGAAATTTTGATTTTTAAAATGAATTCTTTTAATACAGAGGGTTAAAATTTATAGCACTTATTTTTTTTATTTAAAAGTTAATTTCTACAGAGGTTTCTTTTCAAAGATTATTTTAAAAATGTTAAAGAAAGGGTTGTAGTAATTAATATTACAGGTTAAAATCTTTTGATTCTCTTTGTTCATTATCACTTATACGAATTAAAAAATATATTAAAATTTTAAAAATATATTAATTATTTATTAAATATTAATTAAAGTGAAGGAAATTGTGTATCTGTTAAACAATGATATAGTTTAGATAGGTTCTTATCTCCATGGTACACATTTTTCCAAAGAAATTAGGTTTGGATAAAAAATTAAATTGACAAGCATTAAGTCAATTAAACCATTCTTAGAATATAAATAAAACATTTTTACTTGTTTACATTCATATTTTAGTTTATGATGCTTTTTGTTAGTTTTATCACCTAAAAAATAGAACTATGAAATTATGATATGAAAGGTGAGACAACAAATTTGATAATAGAACATAAATAATGTTCATGTAAGGAAAATAATAAAAAACATTAAACATAAATTTCAAAATTAGTTGAAAATCTTGTCGATAGATAGCGCTTTGTTTTAAATCTATATAATGCAAGTATTTGTATGATGTTCATCATGGAATAGATTTTTCTCCGATTATAACATTTATTTATAAAATACAATATCAGCATATCTTAATTCTTAACTATGTATTATGATTGAAATGTTCACGGTCATCTATTTACAGTTCTTGTAACTAATTTTAACATCCCTGTAACAGATTTTTCAACAAACAAATTTAGGAACTTCAAATCAACAGAAATAGGCATCCAAAAATATGTAATAATAATCTATCATGACTATTTTCTAATTGCATTTGTTTTATTTTTTACTCAAACAAAACGGATATCGATTCGTAAATCACTAACCACTGAAACTTAATATTTTTTTTTAAAAAAAAAATGCAGGAAAGTAGTTAAAAAAAAACATTAATTTTTATTTTGTCCAGAAAAATGTCATCCTAGCGTTTGTGTTGTTCGACAATTTATGGAGTAACTTCAAGCTTAGCTGGAAAATTTCATGGGAAAGAAATTTAAGAACATCCCGTCTGCCTTCAGTGGTTCTATTTTTTTTTCTCTCCCAGACTACCCAGACGAAAAGTAAAATTTGGTGAATGGTTCTTGGAAAGGTCTTAACGGTCTCTTCATATTTCCGACGGATATGAGGGAAGTTCGGAAGCCGAAGAATCCCCTTACAGACGAATTCACCTCGATTTTATTTTCCCTCTCAGCCTGATGGTGTAATTTAACACCATTTGTTATGGTTATTCACATCTTTTATCCACCATTTTTTTTCTTATTTTATCAATAGTTACTTTTTTTTATTGGATATACGCGATTGAAATAGACTTGTAATTTTATCTCTTGTAAATCTGCTCTTATGAATTGAATTAAATTCTTCATAGGAAATAATCGTTATCCAATGATAAATTTTGGAATAAATATATAATAATACGATAATTATAGAAGCTGCTATTATTACCTATTTTTTCATGAAAATATTGAGGCTAAATGGAAAGAATATTTATTTTGACAAGTTCAAGATCTGTTTTTTATGTATGTAAAATAAATAAAGTAAAATTAAATGTCATGTCTGTCTACTTGTGTGGTGAAAAGTTCGTAAAAATACCGTTTTAAAATTTAATTTTTTCACTCGACTGTAGTTCAGAATTGATTAGAATCTCTTTCATTATCAAATTGTTTCGTAAAAGTGTTGTTGGTCTAAAAATAAGTGGGTAATATTAAAAATAAATTCATTAAGCGATTATCAAATGCTTGATTATAGGATTGATGGAATAATGCGTTATTTGTGATTGTAACCAAAATTAGGCTCCACGATTGTTCTATGATATTATCTCTGTCAGAGGAGTTTATAAATGGGAACTAAATCAACAATATCAGAATGATTATTATTTCAGAATAGTGCCTAACAATAAGAGGTCAATTTTCTAGTAATGTCGCGGGGCTTTGCATCGATGATTGTTTCATAAGGATCCTATATTATCCATCTTATAACTTTGGATAAGCTAATCTAGGATAATAATGCAATCGGTACAGAGCTGTTTTAGTTCAGTTGGGAGATTATCATTCTCGCGAGCCAACGGAAGTGAGTTCAATCCTAGGACCGGCTAAAGATCACTGTGTTCACTAATAAGGACTAGAGCACATTACATATGTAGAGGTCCGCAAAGTTCAAGTCGCCAATCCGAATCAACACCTCTGGGAATGGCACACCAAGGTCTAGAGACTAGTACTTGGTCTCTGCATCGAAGATTTCACACCAGCTTGTAGTGCTGCCATCTAGTGTCATCTGAACGAGGGAGAAATGAACTCTTCAGAAGCAACTGGAGAATGAACTCTTCCAATCCGAGGCAACACCTCTGGAGATGGCACACCAAGATCTAGAGATTACTACTTGATCTCTGCTTTCGAAGATTTCACACCAGCTTGTCGTGCTGCCATCTAGTGTCATCTGAACGAGGGAGAAATGAACTCTTGTGACTTGACAAGGAGCTGCACTTTCTGTCAATAGCAGTAACTGTCAAGATTGATCTTGACTGGATTTGGGGTTGGTACAAAATGCTAAATAAATACTAGCAGAGGTGCTTTACTCCCTAAAAACCTGTGTACTAAGATAAGACAAAAATTCTGATATAATCCTGTATTTAGGAGTGAAAATGCCCGATTTGAAGAAAATGCGTCCTAATGGTCTCACCTACCATCAGAGATTGGTAGAAATTGACATTAGAACTTATAGCATTTTTATTTTTCTGCATACTGCAGAAAAGTTTTTCTTCTAATATGTCAGATGTGAGAATTTATATTGTAACAGCAAGTGGACAATTTCTTTTTGGTGAAAGCTTCAGATGGATTAAATGGCAAATTTCCCAAACAAGCCTAATATCATATTTATCATATTTTAGGAAGATGGTCTGTTGAATGGCTATCACCCTCAGACAACAGTCCAGTCTCTGAAAAGATGTCTTCTGACACAATAAAATAAGCTTACTTCAGACCCTCCTTGACGACCTCACTGATTCCATGCCTTGTAGATGTGCGATATTGTTTTCTGTCAAGGGAAATTTTACCCTCTTATTCAAACGCATTTGAATGTGATAAATTACTTTGTTTCCTCTATAACATAGCAAAACGTGCATTTTTTCTTAACAAATGTCTTGAATAAAATGCTATCGTTCAATGCACAATTTTCCTAACATGCATTTTACAACAAATTTTGATCAGGGATCAGTTAAGAAATAATTCCTCCGTTTGTAATTTAAATAAAAAACTATGTCATCCTATTAATATTCTGAACAGAAAATAGACGAAAAAAAAAAAAGTTGAACATCGAAGTCGATTCTAAAACATAGAACCAGAATCGTTTACCACGTATCGCATGTGACGTTATAAATTGCTTTGTCTTCTGAAAGTTAATGAAAAGCTGAATAGAAAAAATTGACAAATAAAAGAATATCGAAGTCGATTTTAAAACATAGAACTGGAATCATTGATTACGTATCGGATGTGACGTTGTAAATGGCTTTATGTCTTCTGAAAGCTATAAAAAAGTTGAAATGAAAAAAAATTACGCATAAAAGAATATCGAAATTGATTTTAAAACATAGAACTAGAATCGTTTACCACGTATGGCATGTGACATTGTAAATTGCTTAATGAGAGCTGAAAGCTAAATAGAAAAAATGGACCCAAAAAGTGGAATATTGAAGCCAATTCTAAAATAAGAACTGGAATCGTTAGCCACGTATCGCATGTAACATTATAAATTGTTCCAGACACCTAAAAGCTAATATAAGAACATTGGTAAAACAAGTTGGATATCGAAATTGATTTTAAAATGTAAAGTTAGATTCATTGGCCACAAATCGCATGTGACATTGTAAATTGCTTTATCTCTTCTGAAAGCTAATAAAAAAGCTGAATACAAAAAAGGACATATTCAATTGAATATTGAATCGATTTTAAAATATAGCACTAGAATCATTGACTTTGAATCTCGTGTAACACTATAAACTTCTTTATGACATCTAAAAACTAATATAAAAACAAAAAAAAATTGGCTAAAAAAGTTGAATATTGAAATCGATTTTAAATTAGAATCATTGGCCACATATCGCATGTGAAATTGTAAATGGCTTTATGTCATTCGAAAAACATTTTGAATGTGGTATGTAAAATATTTCAAATTTTTTTTTTATTAGCTAGGATTCTATATTAGCTCGTTTATGTCGCCCAACCTGTCTAGTGGTTAGCGTAACTGACTACGGATGGGGAGGACCTTGGTTCGAATCCCCGCTCGGTCATGGATGTATTTCCTCTTTCCTTTCTCTTTCTCTGTGTTTCTTGTCCTTTCCTCAGATGATGGATGAATGTGGCCCGCTCTATAAACGGGTTTGTGGTAGTGTGGCGTGGGCGATGCTACTTGTACCTTCGTGACTTGGTTCACTGGTGTCCACAGCGTAACGATAAAATGAGTAGCAGTTTCCGGCCTTCTTGGGGCAAATAGGCTAATGTACTTACTTGCTCAAGGGTGCCCACCATTAGAAATAAAACAAAATATATATATGGTTTGTTTAATGGTACTTATAGATCTCCATTATTGTCATAAATAAATATATAGAATAATACGGTGTTAATACAGATAAAAAGCTATGTCTGATTTCTAAAGTATATTATATTCGCCTATAAATTTTTTCATGTATAAATTTCTTAAAATATACTAATGGATAATCATGAAGAATACTTTGGAATGGTGACAAAGTGAAGCTATAAATGAAAATAAAAATAAACTCCTTATATAGTAATAGCTTAATGGAATTTATCACGTTCGCTATCAATCAGACAGCCTTGGCAACTATAAGGACAGATAATTCATGTTTATTTTCATCTTCAATCAGAAAAATAAATAACTGCAAAATGAAAACAAAAAAAAAATATCCGTATCTTTACATTCGATAACAAATGATAGCTCTTGAAAAAAAAAATTAATTGCATTTTTCTGAAAGAAAAAAAGTATTTAAAAAAAAAGAAATTGCTTTCTTTGTCATATATAAATCTCTTTTCTTAAAAATCTGGAACCCTATCAAATTTTACATGGAGGTTGCTCTTTGAATAAACTATTATTGAAAATAGATCAAACGGTAAAATATGTGTGCATAAATACATCACAGAAATTCGTTGGTGAATTAGAAATCTAATTTAAAGATATCTTCTGTTTTTATTTTTCGACAAAAGAAATTTGTACTCTTGTAACTGCAAAATCATCCATTACGTTATCCTGAATTTGATTAGGTGTCTGTTTAACAAATTTTCTTGGTTCTAACAATGTCTCCAAGGAACTGAAACTCAATTTCGAATTATTAAACTGAGCAAAAACCTGTGATTGGCTAATTTCAAATAAGAAATCGGATAATCCTATTTTAATAAAGTTGCCGAAATTGCTCTTAGAAAGGAGATTTAAAAATGAAATCACGAGTGTTTTTTTTTTTTTTTTTTTGTATCGTCGAAGAAATTTATTCCAAGGTATAAATAGACTCGTTAAAAATATTTCTTTCTACTTAATTCTTTCCTGATTACAAAAAGAAAATTATTTGGGAAATTTGGGGCAATCTGAAAAAAAAATCTTTGATACTTTGAATTAAATGTTGAAATTCTAATGAAAATGAAGAAAAGGAAGATTAAGTAACTAATTATTCATGAGAATTTATGCATCGGTGCATCAGTATTCATAAAAAACCACACATACTTATATATACAGATATATTCGAAGAGATTCCTTTTTATTAAGAAATATAAGTACAATAAAGTATTTAGATAAGATTATTTAAATATAGCAAAAAGATAAAACACGTTCCAGTATACAAAGTGAAATTTACAAAAGGAATTTTAAAATTTGAGTCATTTAAATAATTATCGACATCAAAAGGAAAACTCTAAAACACTCGGAATAAGTCAATTAAACTAATTCAAATTTACAAAGTTGCCAAAATAAGATACTAAATTCCAAACCTGCAAAATTGTAATTAAATACAGAAATAAAATATATACATAAATTGAAAGACTAACAAAAACACTCTTGGTATTTAAAGCTCCTTCAAGTATTGGCTGACCATTTGTAGTTTATAAATAGGCTCTATTTGCCTAATATATAGTATATATTGTTTAATTAAATTAATTGGAATATCATTATTAAGTAGAATGTTTACTTGTTTTCTTTTTAAATTAGTTCTATTTGATTTAGTTTTCTATTTGTATTATTACAAATTACACAGATTCTTTTTAATTGATTAAAAATAATATTTTTATAAATTTTATTTGAAATATTAGAATTCCAAAAAATTAATTTGTTTACTTAAAATTTAAAATCATTTGTTTTGTTGAAAATATCAATGTATCTATAATTTCCTTCTACTAAGTAAAATATATCAAAATTCAGTTTTTTAACTATCGTTGTTCATTTTAATTAATTTTTAACTCTTCTGGATAAATATAGTTTTTTATCTATGAGATGAAAAAATTTATCTATAGTAAAATGAAAAAAATAAATAAATCTGGCCACAATTCAAAATTAGTTGTAGATTTCATCGATAGATGGCAGTATATGTTGTATTCTCACTGTGGAAAGTGAAATATAATTTAATATAGTGATCATATATTTTACAGTTAGTCTTTTAAAAACTTATCTCTTTGCCCTTTAGATCATCTCCTTTAGATTATTATGAAAAGTAAGTAGGCAAAAATCTGTATCAGAAAATGTATTTTAAATTCCTTCATTTATCCTTATTTAAAAAATGTTAATTGATTAAAGTTAAAATTTGATATTTTACCGAATTATATAAAGAATTATAAGCAGATAAAAAAAAACAAAAGAAAATCATTTATAAAAAAACAATTATATGAAATAGGGAATAATTTAATGACGAATTTCGCATAGTTATAATCTTATGTTCACGAATGAGTTCGTTAAAAAATACCTTTATACTTCTGAAAGTGATGGAATTTTGTTGAATGATTGCGTTTTAAACGTAAATAAATGAAAAGGTTTCTCAGTATTGAAATTAATGATTAATACTGAACCACAAAATGTATCATCAAAGATGAAAATTAATGAGTATTGGTGGTTTGATGCAAATTATTCTCCATTTGCTAAATGAGTAATTCCTGCGAGTATTTAGCTTATTATGATAATGCATATGCGCAGTACATGTACACAAATGAAAATATTTAATTGTAAACATTTCAATCCCAATTACTTTGAAAAATTTGGAAAGTTACTCATCAGAGTCAATTAACCAATCAACAACCAATAAAATAGAAAATTTTGTATCTGTTCCACAATTCATTTGTTTTCTTTTTTCGAGCATTCTACCGTAACATGTCATTAAAATCAATTAAAAGTATTTGGTCAACGGTCTCTTTTATTCGTTATTTAATATCAGTTTTAAATCTGAGTTTAATAAACTGGCTCGCATATTGATTTGTCAGATGTCGAGAGTCTTCTCAATTGTCGCCAATTTCGAAAACCAAATGAATGTGACACCGTGCAATTACAACTTCCTCGCTCGCCAAAAATCTCAACGAAAACCAAAATCACCGAATCTTGGCAACAACTGGCGAGAAGTAAATACATACACCGGCGTAGGAAAATAATTACGGCTGAGTGCAAATTACACTCCACCGAAAACTTATAATTGAACAGTAGTTCTGATAAGAGTCGACCAGGACCATCATTATTTGTGATTTGTTAGGCAAAGGTATGACTTTCCCGGTTTTAATTTCATGTTTGTTGGAGTAATGAATACATTGTTATTTGTTCTGTGACAAGGTTCGAGAGCCATTGGTTGTTATTAAAAGACATCATAATTAATTGCTATGTGGTGTCTGAAAAGGCTAATCGATCGCTTGTCATTGTTCCATTAAAAGCGCGAGTTAAAATTTTCCTTAAGTTACAGTTTCAATTGTTGGAATTTATCACTTATGAGTCGAAGAATTAGCTGTCTGTATTTGCTTGTCCTTTTCTTTGAGAGTTAGTTTTGATTTTTATAATGGCCTCCTATTTATTGTCCTTATTCGTAAAAGTAAAGACATTTGAAATTGATTGTATTAGGAAATATAATATTTGGAAAATTAAGGTTACGAAAAATTAAATCTCAAGACATTGACTTTTTTATATTTAAAATATTGTAATTAGTTAATGTCTGAAAACATAATAATACATTCTGGTTGTCAAAATTTCCTACTGATCTTATCTAAATGGCTGCATATTATGTTGTTTATGTGATTTTTTTCAAATGTGGACATTCTATTTTCAATTCGGCCTGGTTAGAAAAAGTATCAATCACGTTGCAAGAAGATTACAGTTTCTGCATCCTACCATACCAAGATTCACCATGTTCACTAACGGCTGCTTAGGTATGTAAATAAAGCTGTGGCCGCATTGTCCTTCATGTGAAATGATGCTCTTAGGGATAGCAGGTTAAATCTAAAAGTTCCCTTCTTAGTTTTATATCTGAATTACGAGAAGCCTATCATTTTTGGGAATGCGTTTCACACTCACGTGCGCTCCTCTATATATCATTGCCATACATTTTTGCCTTTATAATATCAAAATCCTTCTGGTTACTCCTTCTTTTTGAGATATCCTTTTGGTTGGTCGTTGGAAAATATGTTCTTTTAATTCTGTTCCATTATTTTTGTTCTAATATGATCCACATAAGCAACATTCATTTATTGTTTTTAAAAAGAATTCACTGTGTTTTGTAGTTGAACTGTGCATTTTATAGTGGCTTGTACCACGTTCAATCCTCTAACAAGAAATAAATGTTATGGATTCACTTTCTTCATGTACATCAGTCTCTCAACGGTTGATGAGAAATTTTCTGGACAACTTTCAGTATAATAGACTGTCTTTGCAATGTAAGAGCAGATATAATATTTTGCTTTTCCAATCTTCATTGTTTCCTTATCAGATTTCTTTTTATTTCCTTATTTGATACACAAGTTATCCTGCCGTTGATCATGTAATTAATGCATACAGGTTTATCAGCACAAATTTTCTATTGTGGTATGTACCATGATACTTTTCTTAGGAGTGGGTAAGGTGTGCATGACTTTTGCTTGGACTTTATGCCTGTCATTCTTACTCGTCTCCTATGTCTATATATCCTGTCCATGTTCTACATGCCTTTCTAAGACACAAACCTAATCTATGAAAATGCTAGGAAATGTGCTGAAAGATTAGACCGATTTAGCGTTGTTTAAATTTAATATTTTATTTGGACCGGATCAAATATTTAATATGGATTTCAAAATAATATAACCTTTTACGATTCAGTAGGAATCGAATATACAAACTATTGGAATAAACATCAAAGTAATTATTCATTCCCTGGATCGAGATTTAAGTTTTTTAAAAATTCTAAATGCATTAATTAAAAAAAAATCTACATAAATAAAAGTTATTATTAGGGTTATTTACAACAGAAAAATTATTTGGATTATTTACAAAATAAAAGTTATTATTTTTTTATCGAGTGCCAGCCAGGCTACCAATATGGTTGCGCACTGAACCACTTTTCCAACTGAACCGCGATTTGGTGTGGAGTCAGATTTTCTCAGTACACACACACACATGCCACAGCTACCCGTTTATAGGGTAAGTAACCATTCATAAATTCATACACGGAATGGACAAAGAAAGTACATCCATGCCCAAACCGGGATTAAAACCCACACTCTCCCTACCCACAGTCAGGCACGCTGACCACTAACCAAGGTGGGCGGCCGTAAGAGTTATTATTCGGGTTATTTAAAACTACTATTATTTGTGTTATTTAAATCGTGTATAAAAATCGTTTTGCATTTTCCTTACTTATAATTTTAGTCTACATTTTAAAACATTCTAAAAAATTATTTTTTTAAAAATTATGTATTTGCAAATCTGGAAAATTCCGTTCTATAAAATGTGCTAGAAAGAATAAACAATGCAATGTGTGTAAAAGCATACAAAATTTCATTCATATTTAAATAAATTTAAATTTTTACATTCAGTTAAAAAACTAAACCAAATTATTCCACTTTTATATACAAAAGCAAATAATGTATTCTTAAGACATTTAAATTGTTATCTGAATACCAAAATGTAAAAACATAGATCAATTGAATATTTTCGTTGCAAATTGTGTGTATGGTGTAAAATATTATTATACTTTCTTTTTCAAAAAATAAAAAATTTCCAATTTGGCACTAACGGTTCTCACATTAAAAATTGAACATAAATCCTCCGTATTTCGTAATATAATTGGAATATTGCAGACAATTTTAGAATACCCCTGGAAAAAAGTGATGTAAATTTATTTTCACAAATAAAAACTTTTTTATTTGCTACCTACTTAAGCAATTTTTTTTCCATCAGATGTAATTTCTGTAGTTATTTTTTTATTTTGATGTACTAAAAATAAAAAAAAATAGAAAAAATTTTAATTTTCTTATCTATAGAATATGTAATACTCTGTTTCTTTACATAATTTAATAGGAGATATCCAAAGTGTATAGTTTTATGCGCATCTCATAGATTACTATAACATGCAGGGCACAGAAATCTATGCATGCTTGTTTAATATTCTGTAAATTTGATTGATTCAATTTATTTCACATTTGATTAAGTTTATGCTTCTGCAAGGAAATTACTTGAACAATTTCTTTCGCTGTTAAATATTTGTAGTGCCATTATTAAACAACATTTTTTTCTAGAATGCTGTGCAATATTCGATATTTGATTGGACCACGGAAAATTAAAAGAGACTGATTCGTCTATTTAACATGATTAATAAGCAACGATCAGAGTGAAGTTAGTATGCATATAGTACCTGTCCTCCAACTACAATTAAACATTGTGTTTAGTGTATTCGTGTTGGTCTGTGATCACTCTTTGCTCTAATATCAAAACTCATCATACGAATCAAATACACAAAATGTTTAAATGAAAGATGTAAATCAAATTGAAGAGATATTGCATCCATTGTTTCTTGGTGCACACCTATAGCTGTGGCTGCTTACAATTTATCAACCACTAGCTAAGCGAATTCTTGAAAGAAAAAATGTGAGGAGATTAATAAATAGTCTTGCAAGGTTTTGTTTTTACACCGACACCTGTCTTGATTTCTTGGCCCTTTTATGCAATGTGTGGTCCAGGGGTGGTTCCTAGACCTTTGTAGTAGCTAACTGTGCCATGTTTGATTGTAATCTTTCCTCATGGATATTGTTCTACTATATGTTGTACACTCATCTTTAATGGATGTTTAGATCTGAGTCTAGGATCACTATGGATAGTATCTTTTCATGTAGCATGTTTCATAATAACTGGCAAATAACTTAGAATAGACTTTGACTCTAAGGTTGCTTTCCTATTTTGTTGATGCTGTCTTTATAAAACAGTGAGATTCTGGACCATTGTGAGTGCTAATTATACTTTCTCTAATCCCATACTTTCAAGACCATGCATTCATACCACTATCATTAATATTTTGTTTGTTATTTTTGTTCAACTAGCTTACTTCTCCAGTTATGATTTTTCAGTGATAAGGCCGTGGTGGCTTGGCTTGTTCTCATGATCGGAGGTAGTGAGTTCAATTCCTGATTCAACAGTAGATCCGTCGTGTTTGCTAATGGTTGCTGGGGCATGTTAAATACGTCGTGGTAGCAATTTCCTCCATCTAAAATGATACCTCTGGGAATGGCATGTCAAGTCATGTGGTGTTTTGCGTGGTCTCTGCTGCTAAATTCCCACCCATTTTCAGACCAATGAGGGCACATCCCTTGGATGCCTCACTTTATAAGTTGTCACCACTTCTGCCTATCATAGTGCTAAAAGTAGAAATTCCTATTGCAGCTGGTCATTATAAATGTAAAAAAACTTTTCACTGGTAGATAATTGGTTCGTAGCTCGATTGAGTACATTCTAAACACATATTTCTTAAATAGTCACGAACATTAAAATTGGTTATCAACCAATATTTACTAACAAATTCAAAATTCTTGATCTTTTAACCCTTTATGGTCAACAATTTTCTTACGTAAGGAAAGACTTTAATTTTTCCTTACGTAAAAACAACACTTACTGCCGCCGGCAGATACGAATGTGCCGAAAACGTCACAATGGGCTATTGTAGAATAACTCACTTAGTTACTGAGACCAAATGGTTCTGGAGATATGCGCCGAATTCGGTACACCTGAAGTTAAAGGGTTAAAGGACTTTTCAATTAAGTCATGTGTTATTTAAATCCTAATTAACAAATATTTCTGATTTATTTACTTTTTAAGTAACTCATCAAATTTGTTCCACATGTCAAAGTTCGCAGGGCTATCTAAAATTTTTGGGGTGCGCATATTTTTTATAGTTATCTGAATGAGATTAAGCAGTAGTTCTAATAAAAAACAAACATCACCATCGTTATTTGTCAGATTAAGTTATGTAATTACTCGATTTAATTTTGAGATATTCGAAGTAAGGGAGAATCATTATCATATTCTCTACAACAGCATTGGCAAGGGGCGGTTGTTATTAGAAATATAATTGAATTAATATTTTTTCGTTACCTGAATATATCAATATCAATAAAAACAGAGCTAGTATTTTGCTGAATTTAACGGCTTCAGTTGCTAAAATCTTCTGTTGTAGTAGACAGAATTAGCTGTATTAGTTGTTATTTTCTGTAATAAGATATATTTTAACTTAAAATCCACTAATATTTTTTAATGTTATTTGGTATAACTATAAGGACCTATTTAAAAATTTGATCAATTATTGGAAGTTTAGTTATGTATATATCGTTGGCGAAGAGAAAACTAACCTGCATGGAGTTTTTGTATAATTATGTATTAATAAAATTTAGTACAGATCTTACTGAGAAAAACAGATGCTTATTCGTAACAGAAAATTATTCATTATTATTATAAGTACTTATTATAATAATAATAATACTAATTAATGTATTATTTATGTAATTCCATTATTATCAAATACGCTAAGTTAAATTTCAATACATTAAACATTAACAATAAATACCTCTAAAGAGAAATGATAATACTGTTTTTTTTTTTTTTTTTTTTTTTTTTTTTTTTACTATGGTTATCAAGACCACTGTGATACAACACTTGGAAAACTTTGGCAATATTCGGAAATAAATTTATTGTGATAGTATTCTCAACTACTTGAAAAAAAATGATTTTTCTTTCAAAATACAAGAACTTGTGTGTTACTTTGTATCGCCAAACGGTATGATTCCACCAAAAAATATTTAACATGGGATAAATTAATTGTTGCATTTTAAAATTAAAAAATGAAGTATGCAAGTCAATATTTATGTATATATAATACTGGATATCTACTGAATATAATTTCCTATTTTTAATGCTTTATATTGTTTAGTGGATTAATTATTATTTCAATTTCTTTATTGTTTAATTTTGGTATAAAAAGATTGATTTTGCCGATTTCCATAAATTTTTATTTTTTTATATTGAATTTTTTATACAAAAACTTCCTTATCAATTCATAATATTTTCTTTTTCCTTTAAGGTTTGGATTATTTTTTTAAATTCAATTTACATAAAATTAATGAACAAAAACATATTTGATACTTATTTTTAAATATATTTACCTTTCATAAAATAAAAAATAGGATAATTTTGAAAGTTATTTCTTACAGAACATAATCATTTCATATTTTGGACCTTTATGTTCATATTATTTTTCCATAAAATCTCATTTATTCTTTTGTATATATTTTCAATCGAATAAATTCTTCTTAATTAATTGCAAATATAATTTACATGACAAAACTTTTCCATTTTTATCAAATCATAAAGAATAAACATTTGAATACATATTGAATATATTTCCTTTGTTGATAGATTATTTTTATAGGATTTAAATGAGCTAAATATTACAAAGGAATATTTTCTTTCATATTTCAAAATATATACACATGAAAAATTTTGTTCAAAATTGATTGTTAAGAGCTTTTCACATTTAATATATTATAATGAAAGAATCGAAAAACTTTACGCATGCTATTTGATCTGTTAACAATCATATTTATTCAGAAAATAAACTCATGGAAGTGATTTTAACAATCACAGAGTATAATAAAAATCACTCGGGATTTCAAATTTAATCTCCGTTTCTGAGTATGTATGCAGTATGAATATAAGAGGGAGAATTATAGCGTAAAATTCACAATTGAATATATATTCTCCTAATCAGTTATGTTTGTATCGTTTAACTATATTTAGGAACATTTTTAACTATTTGTTTACATAGTTTTGTGTTTAACGCATACATGTTACAAATAATTCTGTTTTTTATGAAAAAGATTAAAAAAGCAAGACAAAAACTACTTTTTATAATATTTCCTGGGAATTCAAACTCGTTTTAAAATACATAAACTAGACGCACCATATTTCAATTCATAAAAAAAAAAAAAAATACTTATAATATGCATTATAGTTGCCAAAAATATTTGTCAAATTTGAAATATTATTATTTGCTTATGCGGAAATTGCCAATTATTTCAAGATTATAGTTAATATTTAACAAAAATAAAGTTTTTTGACTTCATTGTCAACGATTTTCACCATATGTAAGACTGTTTGATTTTAAAATTTAATATGTCTGTGCCAGACTGTGCACGAAATCCTTCAGGGAGAACTGATGTATTAATGCACTATAAATAAAATCTTATGCACGCAAGTAAGTTCAATTGTCTGTAAATCCCTTATGTCAACACCAGTCTGCTGTTGTTATTTTTATTAATTTGATGCATTTAAAAATGATGAAGTTTCAACGAGTATTCACTATGTACATTTCTACGTGTGGGAATTGTTATAAATTCTATATCCTGAATATTATTGAACATAAAAAGGGGATTATTTTGTTCCTAATCGTCTGTGTTATATTTATTGTTTAACTGTATAAATTGATTCATAAAATATATGTATCCGTGATAAATTGAAACAGATATAAATGTGATACGCTTATAAGGCACGTGATTAAAACTTTAGTACAATGGGGATATAAATGGTATTAAAATTTAAAAGTATGAGAGACTGTGTTTGAGAATTCTCTAATAAATAGAAATAAATTACCAGTTTTGATACGCAAGGTTTTTAGAAAAAAATCACTCTAAGCCAAAAGAAAGATGTCCAACTAACAGTTGTCTGACTTTCTATGAAACAGGTGTATTAGCTTGTACCTTAATAGGAGCTATAAGACCTTGATATCCAATCATAGGCAATTCAGATATGAAGCTATATATTTTTTGTAATATTCCTAAGATCATGTTTTCTCGTAGTTTATAAAGTCCGTATTCAGATATAGATCTCTATCAGTTGATCATGGCTCAAAATTCTATTTGATAGTGATTAATCTTGACTCGTAATCGAATTAGTGATCATAATTTCTCCTATTCGTATATATTATATACATCACAAAATTATTTGTTGTGCTATTCATGAAATATTCTTAATGATACAAGGGACTTTTATCAACATGTTTGCTAGAATCTTCATTCCAGATCGAATTTCATAAAGATAATAATTATAAAAAATATAAATTCTTTTTTAATTCACGTTCTTTTATCAGTTGGACATAGTTGCCTCTTTTAGATTAATATCCACCAGGGGATTATTTTTACAAATTCTTATAGTGAGAGAAAGTGGTCTAAAGTAAGTGAACACACCAGATGGCGCCACTTATATCAAGAATTCGATAACGTATCAGCAATTAATATTTGCCTCTGATAACAGCATTTTGTTTTTGGAACAAACTGTTCCTCTAAGTTCTAATAAACTGCTGGGGAAATGTCACAAGGTGGTTCTTGTTTGATTTTTGGTTGAGTAGGTCTGACACACAACAGAGGAAGTAATTCCTGCCATAAAGATTTTATGGAACAAAGGTTGGAAATTTAAGGCAAACAGTTAAGACATTCTTCAGATTATTGTAAAATCATGACGCAATAATTTTTGCTTAATGAACAGACGCATAATCATATTGATATAGAAAAGAACCAGTGCAAACTGTTACTACAGGTGTAGAAATATGCGATGTCCTAATACGTTTTCCACATCTGAAGTTTTACATAAAAGGAGTCCTTTCCCTTCATGTTCATGTCTTATTGTCTTATCGATATTCATTACTATCTTTTATAAAAACTGTAATTAGAATAAAAATATTTGAGTAATACTGTTGGTACATGAAAATGCTAACTTTAGCTAAATGACCCAAATGTTGATTTAATTAAAGTTAGTATTGTTGCGAACTTTAGCATTGTTATTGTTGCAAACTTCAGCATTGTCATTGTTGCGAACTTTA
>JAPDSC010073390.1:0-24167 GCA_026290005.1 Latrodectus geometricus | reverse complement strand
GGAATAATGTAAAAGTAATGTGATATCAGTATTTTATGAATTCAAAATTACAATTATAAAGTTCTTACGTTAGATAAGATTTTATATAAGCTTATAAATACTGGAAACCTATTATATAATTCCATTTATGTCACATAAAATAAGTTAACGTGACGTAAAAGGAATAATGTAAAGGTTATGTGACATAAAAGTAATAGTGTAAAGGTAATGTGACATAAAAGGAATAGTGTAAAGGTAATGTGATATAAAAGGAATAATGTAAAGGTAATGTGACATAAAAAGAGTAATGTAAAGGTAATGAGACATAAAAGAAATAATGTAAAGGTAATGTGACATAAAATGAATAGTGTAAAGGTAATGTGACATAAAAGGAATAATGTAGAGGTAATGTGACATATGAAAGGAATAATATTCTTAAGAATCATTTCTTTGTAGTCATAGTACTTTCATAAAATTCGAAATGAATCAGCAATAATCAGGAAATTATTATATCTTCATGGAAACAAACTATATAAGACATAACTTTTTGTTTTAAAAAAAAAATATTTAATTCAAAGTAAATTGCGAAAAGTTCATAGTCCTGGAAATTACACGAACATAAATCAAATCTATTAAATAGTATCTTAAATTATTATATTAATATTCGCAGATCTTTATAAAAATTAATATTCAAGAAAACTAAATTGCTAGCACTTAAGCCTTATTTTTTTCAGTGGAAATCACTATTAAATATTTCCTAAATCTTTTTAACTAATAATCACGCCCAACTATTTAAATCATATAAATTCTAGAGCGTCTAGACAGCCAAATATTGCCTAGACATTAATATCACGATGCTTCGAATATTTCGAATTCTATTCATAATATAGTACAACCAATAGTTTAATAATATATTTATAGGGTGTTATATGGTATTATATATGGTATTAAATGATAAATTGTTAAAACAGCCAGCTTAAGGGAGATGTATTTAGGAAGGGACAAAAAGAGTAACTTAGTTTACAATATATTATTATCGCGTAAATTATTCATAAATGTAAATTAGAACATTATTTAACGTGAAAACTAGTTTACTATCTTTAATTTAAATGCAACATTATTTTGTACTGCTTGCTGGGCATTATTTTATGCATCAACTTAGTAAATCTATTATAATCTTTTAATTGAATTCGTGAAGTTTCACAAAATATAATAATACTTATTATTTTTTTGGAAAATAGTTATTTATTTTTTGAGTAACTATTACAGAAAGTTCAATGAAATTTGAAGATGTAAAACATAAGTTTATCAATTATATTTGTAAGAACTTAAATAAATCTTATTATAATTGTGTATTAGAAAGTTTTAAGCATGTATACTGAAAGAAAAATCTAGAAAATATAAAGTGCTGTGCGTTTTTGTCTTCGGGGTGATTTTTAATTCATTCAACACGTTAGAAGTAGTTTATTATAATTACGTATATTTCGATTGAGAGACATAACTAACAATTAAATTGTATTACATAATAAACTACAATTATAAACAGTAATGCAGCTACTCTTTTAAACTTAATTAATTTTATAAATAATAATATTTGTAGAATTTTATCAAAACTATTTATTAACTTCTATTGTGTGAAAATCCTTTTATGTGCAAGTTTTTCGCCGATAATTTCTTTTATAATGTTAAGCATTAACTGAAGCATTTATGAAATTAATTTTCTACCTCAAACATTACTATAAAATTGATTATTTTCAATTAAATGCATTTTATATTTGAAGATTAGACGCCCAACCTGTCTAGTGGTTAACGTAACTGACTACGGACGGGGAGTACCTGGCTTCGAATCCCGGCTCGGGCATGGATGTACTTTTTCTTGATATGCATTTCTTGTCCTTTTCTCAGACTATGATTGAATGTGGCCCGCCCTATAAACGGGTTTGTGAAGGTGTGGCGTGGGTAGTACTACTTCCTCCATGACTTGGTTCACAGGTGCCCACCGGGTAACGATAAATGAGTAGCAGTTTCCGGTCTTGTAATTGCGCGAAAGGGTCGATCACCCAAGTGCCCGCCATTGGAAAAAAATATTTAAAGATTGAGTGTGTTGCGAAATCTTAATGATTTTGAATAGATTATGTAGACTTGTGTAGAGATTAATTAAATAAAGAAATCTAAATTCTGTAGATTAATGAACATGAGTTCCTTTATATTTTTTAGAATTGCATAATTATCATAAATCCTTATTTTTAATGATATGAGATCTATCGCAAGAGTTTTATTTCTTAAGAAATGATCAATAAAATTTATGATGTTTTGCCATTAAATCACAACAGAGCTACGTAAAGAGCTAAAATATTTAGAAATTCGCATGGGAAAAATGAAATTTACAAAATAAGAAAATTGCCTATATTATCTGGTTAAAAGTACTCGGGCACATGTAGGAATGCTTCTCAAGGTTTGGCCTGGATCCATTAATTTATGAGGTTGGAAATATGAACTACCAGATCTATGTGGACTTTCTGGTCAATGTTGCATTCCACAGTTTCTAGCCATATTTTGGGAAAACTCCATTTCTCCTTCAGCGAGATTATAGTTCCTTTCACACACTGAGTCTTGCACAGACGTGATTTGACGTAATGAATGTTCGAAAACTGGACTGGGCTTTCCAGGGCTCTGTGATCTCAGAACTCCTTTGGATGAATTAGAGAACAGATAATGTAATCAGCCAAATCGGCTATCCTCATTGCAAGCGTTCTCTTTAGGACGGCTGGAAGTTAATTCCTATGGACTCCTGTCAGAAACTCTTCCATGACATGTGTAGGTTTCATTGATGCAAAAGGGAGGTCAACATCTTATTAATATGTGCCTACGGACGTTCTAAATTCGTATCACTGGATGTTCAGATACTTTTGGCCGGAAGGCGAATAACAAACAAAAACAGTGTAAATAGAACATTTGAATTCAAAAACATCTTTAATGTTGACATCATGAAAAGTTCACTGCATTTGGTTATAAATTGTGAACAACCACCGTAGAACTCTGTAAGAGTATGTTTCATGTGGAAAAATTTCTAAATCAGTGAGAGTGACAGTCTGGATGTTGGAATTGTGTATCCACTGGACGATCAAGGGAATTTCTAACATTTCCACAGTGGAATTCAAATCGTGGGAGTATAGGTGTCTGTTCAAGAACACAATCCTCTTCTTCTACAAATAGCCATTGACAATAACAGGTATATAGGGACTTGCATTACCTGTATATGGGATCTTCCATTGAAATGAAACTAGATAAACGGTTACATCACATAATCTTACAATAAACTCTTCAACCAACTACATTACTGTCATCTCAGAGTTCTGCAAGTAACCGTGCTTTAGAATGCCCTATTCTGACGAAATCCTGTTTTAGCCAGATCAAGTAATTTCAACTGTGGAATCAATGATATTCTGGAGAAAATTGCATGCGGTTTGTACTCTTCAGAGTCTATGTATATCATCGATGATAATAGCTATAATGGGAATGCATAGTCATTAAGTAAAATAAAACTAGATCAACTACTATATCTCATAATTTTACAATTTACTTTTATCCGTTACTATGCAGTCATCATAGAATCCTGTGCATAGATGTGTATGTACTTGCAGTATCAAAACGAAATTCAATATTATCCAAAAAAAGTTACTTCAGCTTTAGCCAGCACACAGAAAAATATATCAAAATATATGTTTGATTTTCTGAGGCAAATTGCGTGTGTCTTCTTCTCTTCAGACTCTTATACATTGGTCCTTAGATTACACGGAAAGTATTGAGCTTAGTGAACATAACTTAGTACAAATTAGATACTTTCTAATTGACATCTGATGACATAACTTTAAATGCACTCTCTTGAATGAACGAAAAGAGAGAATCATGAAGACTATTCAATACTAGAACTTGCACTCATTGTACCTCAGAGAAAAATATAATATTTTTTAGCCTTCTGTGTACAATAATGACAGATATGGTTTTACTAATATTATCTGAAAGTATTGATATAGCACAAGGAATGACGTGCTCTTCAATCTTGATTGGCTGTACGAATAACATATCTATCGCTTGAGAGGCCCACAGACTTTAAAGAATCAAATGTAGGTCTTCGAAAAACTGTTTGGGTGGTTAGCTTTTATGATCGTGGCACAGTCTCCATATTTTTTCCTTTTATCAATTAACGATTGAATAATGAACTTCGAAGAATGGAGTACTATCTATTATAGATGTTCATGCTCCAATGCGTCTGGCAGCAAAAGCCAACGTTGCAGAATCTTCTATTCATCTTTTGGAAACAAATTATACTAAGATCTGAAAATCTTTTATCCATACTTACATGCAAATCTAGTAAACTTGCACGATGTTAGCTTTGTAAATATAATCCCCCTTTTTCTTTGCACACATTTCAAAATGAAGTCATAATTGTCTGTTATGTATTATAGTTATGATTTTCAGCTCAATTCTGTTATGGATCGCAGCTTCTCAAAATTAGATGACTTCTTGAAAAGCAACATACCTTGATTAATTTTTGAAAAAGTGAAGTAAGCAAACACTCTTTCAGCGTTAGTAAAAATCATCCCCAATACATCATAAATAAAGCAACGACGAGATAAGTATATGGGTTGTACAATAGGTGAATAATAGTTTTATGAAGGCATCATTTATCATCATGATGTTAGTAACTACCAGGAATTTCGAGCAAAACAGCATATTTTTTTCCATGCGATCATATCTTCGAGGACATCATGATCTTATTCATGGTGATAACATAGAATATCTTTTTAGAAAATATTTTGACCCATTAATGCATCTGTTCGAAACAAAAAGCATTTATTTTTTTTTTTGTTAACAGCCAAATTTAGAGTGCACTAGGGGCACACAGAGCTGCTTCAGAATACAAATCTAAACTCATGATCTTCAAAGTCACTGCAAAATTTATAGTCTATGTTTTAAATTATCCATTTTAAAAATTCATTCATGATCTTAACATTGAAAGGCGTGTCTGTTCGAAAATTTTGCGACCAATCTACGCATCCCACCGAGATAAGTTACAAAAGACAGTGATTCCTCTATAAGCATCTAGAATTTTAGATCATCAGTGCACACAAAACAGCTTAAGAACACAAATAAAAACAAGATAATCGAAATCATTGCGAAATCGGCCTTCTAAACTTAAAGTTGCTCGTCTTAAATGCATCAAAACCAAACAAATTAGACAGGAAATCCTCCTACACATCATCTCGCGTGGACGTAAAATGATAAATCACTTTCTTTAAGCGATTAATCGTAGTAAAGGAAAATAAAATGCAATGCGCGAAACGAAATTATTACAACTTTCCTACTTAATTCGAAGGCAACGAAATTGTAGAATTATGCGACACTAATTAACCTATACTCTCAGCTGGGAAGGTAAATCTCCGACTGCAAAACGTCACTAAGTGAAGGCCTCCCAATTCCTGCGACTGCTATGACCACCTGTCACGTGATTTCGCGTGCCTCTCCAGACCCCGCATGTACCCCTGTAATAACCATAAAAGTGATTGAGTCCGTCCGATGCGTACGGATCGCGACTCAATTAGGCGACCTCAAATGAGAACCAAAAGGTGTGGGACCGAAAGTTGAGGGTTAATATTTTCTGCCGGGGCTTTCAGTTAAAAAAAAAGAGCCAACCCGTGATCAAGAAACTGCGGTATGGCACGTTATGACACGACATCACCATTAATGAACGTTAATTTAATTCATGAAGTTTCGGAAATAAAAATGGTCGGAAATTACGGTTGTTATGATGGCAACCCCCGGTGACTTTTTCCAAAGGGGTTTTTAGCTGATGAATGAAATTTTGTTTTGAATAATATTGCAAAAGGACAAAATTTGCATACGCGTAATTGTTTATTCATTCACTTTCCTGTTCGAGTAACATCGCCTTGGCGACTAACGTGAATGCTTTGGATAAGAGAAAAAGCATAAAATTCAGTAGACACATGTTCTGTTATTGCAATAAAATAGAGATCCGGTTAGAGGTCCAGAAAATTAGAGAAACTTTAATGCTTTGTAGTACGATTATAAATGAATAAAGCAACATATGATATTTTATAGTTTAATAAGTATCAAATGTAATAAAGCAGATCCTTGGATAAAATCCTTGGAGAACCCACACCCAGGGTGACAAACTGAAAAAAAGCGCCACTGCAGAACAAAATGGAAAAATAAGAATTCCAGTAATATTTAGGTTTATAGTATCAAAGTAGAATATTACCAATGCTGGCATAATTTATATCGCCAACCAAAATTATTCACCACATGGGTGTGGGCTCTGCTAGGATCCAACCGATAAGTTGTTATATGCTACGATAATAACTGATTTGATGTTTGAACATGTTTCGATTTTTATGGTCATACTTTTTCTTAAGTATTGTTTGAATCCATATTTTTGTGGTTTCCTTTATATATGTTGAAGAATATAATTGTGACAATATATTTTCACTTAAACTGTTGATTAGGAGAGGAAGAGTTTAAAATAAACTATTCGACCAATCAGTCGACCAGTCAGAGTGATACTCATTTATATAAAAGCCCCAAGGAGTAAAAGTAGGGTTTCAAATTTAAACAACTTAAAGTTCATAAAGAATAAATGATTGTATTGGTAATCGCGCTGGTCTCTTATTATTCATTAACTTAAAAGTTGAAGGCTGTCAAGCCTTAAATCCAATCTTAAGATGAGTATTAGTAAGCAGATTTATCCATCTCCTGCATTTATCAAAACTTCAGATATGATGTAGAACCATCTATGTCGAGATCTTTGGTTATAGTGACCTATGTCCATAATTTTTATTTTATGTATATTTTGTGTTGACAGCTTTTCACTGTTAAAAATTAAGTTACCTGTATTTGATAAAACAAAATTTCATCTTGATGATTCTTGAAAAAAAAAATATTTTAGAACATTGTTTGTTTTATGTACTCCTTTACTTTTTTTTGAAAAAAAAAAATGAATTATGGTTAGTGATAAATATATTATCTTATTAATTTACTTAATAACTGATAATCAATTCGACTATTTTCATCAATGATAATGTTTTATACGTGCGTTTTTGATAGTTTTTCATAAACTGGAAAGCACTTAATTTAGTGTTTCCAGAATTTATTTATTGGTGATTTTTTAGTATTTTTCAACGCCTAGTTTGAACTTTGTCGATAAGACAACTTCACAATTTTATTTTTATTCAGTGAAGTGATTTAATGAAATTTGAATTTTACTCTAATTTATGAAAGCATGTTTTCCTTTTCTTGTTTAAAATCAGTAATCATTAAATTTTTGAGCATTATTTAATGATAAATCTGAATACAGACACGCACACAAATAAGTTATGATAAGTTCTTCAACATTATTCAACAAAATTTGGACATAATTTTGGCAAAAAGAAATCCATTATTTTTACTTCAGGATTTTAATTAACATGTTTCGAATTCTGTTTGTGCAAATGGTTTTAAAATATTTCAATATCGATCTTGGTGATGCTACGACAGATAACATAATCGCCAACTTTGATCATTTTTGTGATTTTCTCGACATTTTTGACAACGAGTCTACTTGTGTGTGGTACATCATTAACATCAAAAATACCTGAACGGACACCATGAAATCAAAATTCCTAATTGGCTGTTACAATATCCGGACTACGAACATGAACAATTTCAGCTATCTGGTTTGCATTTTTTACTTTATATGTAACTATATAGTTTATCTTACTGTAAATTTATTTAATTTACAATAAGAAAAACTATCAATTGTACCGAATTTTATTTTTTCTAACTTTTATTTTTATCGCCCTACAAATTGTGCACTGTGTAGGCCAATTAAAAACATCAAAAGAAATTTATACTGCAAAATGTCATCATTTCAACGAGCATAAACCTGAAATTGTTTGATCAATACTTTGAGAATTGTTTGATCAATACAGACGTAAGAAGAAATAAAGGATCTCTTTTTTCCCAACTTAATATTTAAACTAATTTAATAGTTTCTCGATCAAATACTAAAATTATTTTAGGAAGAATTCCCTTTCTAGGGAAATACATATTCCTTGACATTTTAAATTGACTAAATCGAAATATTTATCGTTTTATTGTATTTAATTGTAAGTAAATGTATATAAATGTTTATATTTTGCTTGAATTTAGTGGAGAAATGCTTTATTAGGATCCAAGTTTTAAATGCTCAATTTCTAATCTAAACTATTAATTTAAGGTTAATAAACCTTAAAACTAAACATTATGAACAGATTAATAAATGTTTCCGAGGTATACATATATTTAATTTTCTAGAGAATACTGTATTTTATCATATATATTTCAATATATTTCACACAAATAGGTTAGAATATTTCTAATTATTTTCATTTAATGCGATTTTGTTTCACGCAAGTTTTACTTCCCCATAAAATAAAATGACTTCTTTGGGTATTAATTACTATTGTTTTCAAAATATTATCTTCATGGTCATTATACTATCTCGATGGTCATCATTAGACCACATTCCATTATTTTCCTTGATTATTAGCCCAAAGTAAATGTGCAATCAAATTTGCTTTAGGATAAAATCGCTGCCCCAAATTCTGATAAAGTTGCTTAAGCACACTTGAAAGAACGCCTCACGTTTTCCTGATTTTTTTCGTCAACTCCCAAATGTAATAAGAATTAAGCTTTTATTTAATAAGAAATCAACGTACAAAGTATTATTAATTACATAATGGCTATCAGTAGAAAGTTGATTAGGCTGAACTAAAAATTAATTTAGATCAACTGAGATGATACGGATGTGATTATTAGATAATTACAGCAATGGCTAATATCTCTCTATTAATCAGAGTGAATAATAAAATTATAAGAAAATTAGATAATAATAATAATAATAATACGCTTATGTGCTGTGGCAAAGTAGGCAAAATTAGCATTGAAAGATAGAACAAATGCCTTCGGTGTAATTGTTTTAGGCAAAGCAAAATGGCGAAGAAAAAAAGAATCCGCTAACCAATTAGGTAATTGGATTTTAGAATCAAAAGGATCTCTTGACATTTGCCGGTTGTGTTTTTGTTTGAGGCAATAAATTATGCACACAGATTCTTGGAGTCCGTGATTGCTTTTTAATCTTTACAAATCGCGAATGAAAAGTTTTGCAAACTTCCACAGTTAAGCCTCCACACATCCATCATATAAAGCATTTCGTGCTGGGACGAGTACGCGCTTGATCGATGGTTTTTGTTCTTTTCAGAATGGCAACAGTGTTTTCGCTTCTCAAGAGATGGATATATTGGAAATTTATCCTTCCTTTATTGATTGGCAACACTTAGCTGTACGTTGGATTATTCATTCGTGAAGGGAGAAGGTTCGATAAACGCATTGACACAGCCATCAACTATTCGACGTTTGTTTTGTTTTCTGATGCGACGAAGTTTGCTCGTCAAAGTGTCGAAGAATTTGGTCACGGAACGTTTTCCCAGATCGACATGCAATGATAGTGTCTGACGGATTTTCAAATTTCGAAGAAAAAAAAAATGAGTTGTAAATACTGTTAAACTTGTTGGTTCCTCCAAAGTAATTACTTTTAATGATAATAACTCATAAATTGTTACAGACTTTTGATCGTAAATTTTATAAATGATTATCCTTCAATAATTTTGACATTGGCTGTATAAATGTGAGTTGAGCATGAGTTGGTCGATTTAATACTTCATCTGCTATTTGTGAAACTTTCTTCAAAGTTCAATAGATACTTTTCGTTAATAAATAAACTATTTCTTAATGTTTTCTTTCTGTCATAAATTTTCTCGTGAAGCGTATTAATAACCGTGTCACACAAGGATAAGCATTGTTAAGTTGAAGCAATTATTAAAGTCTTGGAGAAAATCATAAATAAAGCTCAAAATAGAAATATTGAATGCTTACTCAAAATACTAACTTAGATTTATTGGGTAATAAAATAAAAAATATACTTTGACATATACATTTAAAATACATGTGGAATAATATATAGTAAAATTTAAAAAAAAAAGACAAATCACAAATAAAACCACTACAATTGATCCGTATATAGATATTAAAATTAAATAGTTAACGTTTCTTATGCAAAAATTCTGAATTCTTTTGTCTTCATCAGAATAATATGCAGGTTAGTTAGAATTTGAAAATTTAATATATCTATAAAGAATGAAGCTCATCAATTCACATGACTAGACGAAAGTTCATTTGGTCTCAGCATCTTCCACGATAGCCCATTTCTATTTTAAGAGTTTAAAACACACCATCCCCTGTAACCTCTAAAAAATTCGTTAGAGTTTTGCTGAACCATCAACTTTGTGAAGTTTCTCTTGAAAAAGCTGGAACGAATAATTTATATGTATAGCAAATTAAAGTACTTTAACTTTGAATCTACATCTCTCATGATATTTAAAATTACTTTAAATTTAGAATTAATTTTAGCAACTATGTTTTTCTCTGAATTTAATAAATAGATTTTGATCTGCTGACACCAATATGTATTTTTAATGTAGTGCGTTGCTTTTTTGTTCAATGTATTGTTTTGATTCTATTGATTTTAATTTTGGTATATTTTCTGTGATACAAATACTCTTTTGGGGAAATCGTATGAACAATTTTACACATTTGGAGTTCTATTTGCATCGTTGACCACCTGATGAAGACGTGGCTCTTACGCCTGTCCCCTATTTATATTGTAAAGTTTTTCTCTTGATATTCTCTTTGATGTTTATTGCTCTTTAAGAGTTACATCTTATTATATATATATATATATATATACACTCCGAATCTGAAACTAAATTGTCTTTGCTCATTCTTATTTCAATATAAGTATATCTTTATGGATTTCAGAATATTACCATGGATTCGTTTTGGATTAGGTCTAATTTAAGTCTTGAAATAAAAAAAACTGAAAAGAATTTGAAGCTGCGTTGTGATATAAAAGAGAATAGGACATTTATTTTGAGCAAATCTCAGTAGAACATTGCCAAGATATTTATATTTTCAATACTGTAATTAGTATCGAATATATTTGCAGACTTGCTCAAAAATACTCAATACATACAAGTACGTAGTTTTCCGTATTAATATATACTTTAGGGTACCACGAATACAACGCTTATGTTAAACTAGCTTGTGTTCGAAACATATTTAAAGTTTTTATATTGATATATTCTATACAAGTAATCCGAGTAAATTATAAAATTATAATTTTTCTAAATAAAATAGAAAGTTTCTTAATTTTTTATAACGAAAAATGAACAATAGAAAAAGACCCACAGTCTGGAGATTTGATAACAATTCTCAACCTAAAATTAAGAATATAATCCCTTAAAATATAGTAATACTTTTATTACACTTCTGTGTTTAAATATTTCTACTCTCAAAATTTGGTAAGTTATGGCTTCAAGTTAAATTAACAAATGCTGATTTTAATTGCTTATTGCTTAGATTCTTAAATTTAGGAATAGAAAAAAACTGTTTTGATCAATTAATTAAAATTATTTTCTGGATGCTATTTAAGTTGGGTTGGTCCCTTGCCTTGCATTAACAAGGCAGCACATTCACTGAACAATTGATTTTCATATTCAAACAAAATGGTAATGATTCAAAATCAACCTAGGTATTATCAATTAAAAAAATCAACCTTAAACAAACATTCGCAGAATATTAGCGCCAAATCATCAAGTCTTCGCGATTTCAGGCTTGGCGATTCAAAAGAATGTGCCATCGTTGATAATGACTACCAGAAACATGCATTCACTCGGAGGCATACTAATTAAAAGCGAATCCGGAGAAATGATGGCATTGTTGTCCAAGTTTTTGAACACACAAACAGAAAAGCGCGCTTGGCGAATATACTTTTCTTTTAAATGGTAATGGGGCCAAATGGTACGTCTCTTCCATTAAGCTAATGCCACTTCGCACCATTCGAAACCATTTGCGAATTGGTGGCGGGCGGAGGAGTGAAGGATGGATTTAGAACATCGCACATCAATTACGCCCTACAATCGCCATCAAACATCGATTAAAACAACGATTTTTCAGTTCCCCTTCTGATGGTGACGTCACTGCCGCTCATTAAAATTTTCTCTGGCCCAGGTCAATATCTTAAGAAGCCTCAATTTTTCTGCCTTTGCTGCCTTATCGCCAAGTGCGGAATGGGAAACACCAGAATGGAAAACGACTATAAATAAAATGAGAGAAGCCCTAAGCCCCCTCGACCACCACCACTGGGAAGTGATATATTTCTTATTTCCTTTCCCCTGTCATCAAAGAATGGAAGATTTTCGGTACTGCTTAGACATTCCGACGACCAAGCTTTTCCTATTTTTTTATTTCTTTTTCTAATCTTTCCCTTTCTTTATTATTATTTGTGCGCTCGGGTTATTTCTTCTTTTCATCTCCAGTTAAAGACACACGAAATTGCCATTTTCAAGTTTCTCCCCATACTGTCAGTCCCTTGATCGATTACAAATACTTGTAATCATTTCTCCCCAAAAAAAGTTTCATTCCCTCCGGTTTTCTTTTCCTTCCCCTAGTTTTTCCCTTCTCTTGTAAACACATCAAGTACTCAGTGTATCACCCTGTGTAGTTTGTTTTATTTTTACCAAAGGGATTTTTTTCCCTCTTTTCTTTGGCTTCTTATTATTTAAGGAGAGAGATTATTATTATTATAACTTAGGTGTGTACTACTCACTACCCGAAGCCACTGTCGAGGACGTCGATTATGATATGTCGAGTACGGTTGATGGATCGGGACAGAAGATATGTAATTTATTTTGGCTTCTGTAATTATATTTTTGGGTTAGTAATGTATTGGATTGCTATATTTAATAAGTAACGTTGTCTTTTCCTATAAACGTCGCCAATAAATTGCTATATCTGAGATTTATCAGTTTTATACCACATTTCAGAATTACATGTACGAAAAAGAAATCAATAAATGATAAATAAACAAATGCAGAGCCATATTGTTCTCCTTTTATTTGATGTTCGATTTAGAAATGTGCTGTATATGGGCTTGTGTTTATTGGTTACAGAATGCTTTTGGTATTTCATTTCGTGATGTTGAATAATATGAGATGTCATTGAACATTCTGAAGTTTTGAACTTTAGTAACAAAATTCAGGAATTTGTCTCTCCCTTCAAGCATGAATGTTTGTAATATCCATTTTCAATAATTTTTGCTCAAATTAGCCCTAGCGAACAAAATGTGACTGTAGAGAGACCATTAAACTTATCCATAAGTAATGTTATTACATACTGTCAAATTGATTTACCTAATTATACATCTAAACTGTGGCAGACAGCCCATCGTAGGGCTAAGGACTACAGTGTGCATATATCTGTTTTCTTGGCTGAGAACTCTGAAGAATGAAGCATATGTTCCAGTTTGGTAGTAGCTTAACGCGAAGTCCCCAGTGCTTAGTTCCCAAGCTCATCGAAGAGCTAAGGACAATAATGCCCATATATCTGTTTTCTTGGCTGAGAGCTCTGAAGAATGAAGCATTTATCCAGGTTAGGTAGTAGCCTAACGCGAAGCCCCAAATGTTTAGTCCCCAAGCATACTTGGTATTCAGTTTTACAGACTCCGTGAAGAGATGAATGGTTGAGTCGACTTTGCCGAGCCAGAGGATAGAACCTCAGACCTTTGCGTTAAGAGCGAAACACTACTACTACATCACCTAGCTTCAATTGTTCATCTACGTTAATTTATAGGCCGCGGTGGCCTGGTTGGTTAGGGCATCGTTCTCATTACCAAACGGTGGTGAGTTCGAATCCCGGCTTAGCCGAAGATCCGTCGTGTTCACTAATGGCCACTGGGGCACGTTAAATCCGTCGGGTCGCAATGTCCTCCATGTTCCCATTACAAATTAACACCTCTGGGAGTGGTTGGAGCCAGACTTTGGGTCTTCACTGGTTTCAATCTCTAAATTGGATGATTCAGATGGTGCTGCCATCTATGACCCAAAAGTCGTACTTCCACCTTCGCATGAAGATGCTCTATTAAAAAACGGAAGACGCTCCCTCTCTGACTTCATTCGCCTAGTCTCTCTGACGGGTGGGCTTGGCGTTGCCAAGTGTCATTAACAACAACATTGATTTATATAAGTAAAAAAATCGTGATTTATTACCCGTGGTCTGATTTTGAAAAAAGATTGGTTCCTTAATATGAAACTCTTAGTTTAAAGTTGAGGAAGCTTGATTGTCGATAAATTGATGTTTCTTAAATTATTCAGGATTTTGCTGTCTACGCGTGTGGAAAAGATAGTTTTCTCAAGTTGGCGCAGAGTAAAATTTTATTGTGGTGGTATTAGCCCAGGAATCTCTTTACTTGATTGTACCTGAAACTTCGACAGTGGAAGAAATTTTAATTTATATTGGTACTTGTTACAATTTAGAGTCAATTGGATTCACTTGTGACTACTTTGAGAGATTTTGATAAGTGATTAAAAGCATTCGAATATTTTCAATAAAGATTTTATGTCAGAAAACATATCAAAATAAATTACTGTTTGGTAGTTTCAAAAACTCTAATTTTATTTCAAAATATCTCATTTAAACACGTATATTTTCAACTTTATCCACATCTGTTTATTGAAGGAAAAGTTACAAGTGTTACAAAAAAGAAATTGCAATATTTATTTTAAAGTTCTACTTAGTTTAAATCTCTTCGAGTTGGATGTTATATTTATATTAAACTAGGAAAAAAACTGTTTGTCGAATGAAAGGAATCAAATTTGGAAAGATACATTTCTCAGAATTAAAATTCACTTATGGTATGAGCAATTTTCTTGTTTCACGTTATCTGACTCTTCTGTTGTCTTCTCTAATTTCTCTTCATAACTGTTGTGATAAGCTTATCTCTTCAAATAAAAGTAATTACCCTTCATTACTAATAAAGATAATTTGAAAATAAATGTTATAGAAATTAATAAATGATAATTTCACTAAGCGATATGGCAATCTAAATAATAATGACTAAATAACGAGAAAATAACTTGATATAAAGATATACTTATTTGATAACTTACATACATAATAATTATAATTTATAATGCATGAAAAATAGAATTTATGAAATTTAATGATTCATACACATGTTTGTTTGCTAATACTTTAAGAGTTTACTTCGGGCTAAAAATTTAGGAAACTAATGAGCTATATATGAATTTTCTTTTGAAAAATCGATCACATGTACTGTTATATTAAAGACTAACATTTTCCAGCAATGTTTAATAATATTTTAGTAAGTTTAAGCTGTATTTCAAACGGCTCTAATTTGAATTTGTCTCTGACAATACACTATATTTATGTCTTATTATTATTAGTTTTTTTAACCAAATAAACATTTTGATAGGTTTTAGCATGGAAATAAAGCATTGGGGGGGTTATACCCATGTTGAACATATATTTATAACAGTGGTAAAAATGCAAAAGTGTTATATATAAAAAATAAAGTACTTTACCAAATATACCAACAGTAAAAAAATATCAAAAAGAAAAACATTTTTTGCAGAATGGTATATTATTACGAAACTAAAAATTGCTAGTTAAACGGAAAGAAAAATGCAATATGTAATGTAATATGAAATAAAACAATATTATAATGATTTACAGTAGAAGAATTATTTTATCAATTTAGGGAAAAGAAACAAATTAATCAATATATAGAACATTATATTTTATTTAAGTAATATCTTTTAAAAATATATATAGCTTTAGAAAAACATAAAATTCTTTCAATTTTAGATTGTAAATAGTCACAATGGATGATTTCAAGTTAAGGCTAGTGGAAATACAATTTGTAACTTATTCAACATCCGTTTTTCATGACTTGTTGCATATCAGAAAACTGTTCAGTACATGATATACAAAAGGTCTCTCTTCCTTTATAACTCATCCCATTGAAATAACTTAGCTAGAATAAATTGTATACAAGTTCCATAATAAACCGAATTGGAGGATCTAGCTAGCGAACGCCAAAGATTTCCCACTGTTTGAAGTCTCCTCGCCAAAACAGCAAATAAATCTCGCCGGATGCCAATCGAATTCCGAAAATTGCAAAATCGAAATCTGAGCCCTCTGCCTGATATAACCAAGACTTCAGAAATTAATTAAATTATATTGCGGAAGTCCAAAGAGCGTTTTCGAACGCGGTCCAAGTTACCAGTTTTAATGGCTTCTTCTGACAGCAGTCGAGTGATTTCATAGCCATTCAGGGCGAGGGGACAACGCCATAGGACTCACATTTCCAGAACGCGAACTAGTTTCGATTTTCAATATCTCGTGACATTGTAATGAAGTCAATGGAATATGTATGCTTGATAGTTCGACGTCGTTCTCTCCCCTACCCCACTCACTCCTCGGACCGTGCCCTTTGATTAATATGCGCAGAATGTTCATCGCCCTCGGAGGTTTCGAATGTTCTGGAAGTTCCAGCATTTGTCGCCATATTATTAATATGTATCTATCACCGAATGCATGTATCTTTCGCTCGCTAAGCTTTGGCGTGGAATTGTTGTAACATGTTTATAATTTCGGTAAATTACCATATACACAAATAATGGAATAAGGAAAATTATTCTCTTAATTGTTATATTTAAATGTATCGCAGACTTGATAGATTGTCATAAAAAAAGTATAATTGATTTTACTTACAAATCAATGTTTCGAGTTCGAATTTAGTTTTGAAATGCTCATTTTAGACGGTTGATTTATTCCAAAATAGATATTAAATACGCGATTTATTTTGCTTTTTGAAGGTTACAGTTGCAGTGAATCGATATGAGTTAAGCAGAATAATTGACAGTTAATAAGAGTTATATGCAAACAATCTTTGAACTATCTTCGAATCAATAAGATGTACTTTACTCTTATTTCAAATTAAATATTATGATTTTGAACATCAAATATGATTTCTATGTTCAATGATTTAGGTAGCCAATGACGTATTTATTTTGTCTATTGTCTAAATTTGTTAAAAACAGCTAAAATATGAGTGCTTTAATCTTTTTCGTTTTTCTTCTGAAGTATTTACTATTATACTATCAAATCGAGATAATTTCTTCTGGAAAAGCTAGAATGAAAATCGAAACATGAATTTGGAATATTTAAAAACTTCTTGTGTTGACTAAATATGTGGCTAAAATTTTGCTATAATTTTATACTACAGGTTTCAAATTAACATAATTGTCCTGAATGAGATCAAGATTAACCAAATTAAAGTTCCTGAAATTAGACCTTTTTCTAATATATAAAATTATACAAAATTTAGAAATCACATATTTTGTGAAAAAAAAATTATTAAATTTTACAACACTATAAATTACGTATGAAATATTAAATTTGTATATAAGTATAAATGCGTAAAATAAAATTAATAATACAATTGTCTTAAAACTGAGATGAAAAAGTTAGGAAAATAAAGTACATGATATACTTCATTTCATTCCTTGTCTTTGTTGATTGATTGCGTCCGTTTTTAGCTCAGCAAGACATTTAATTTTGAATCATGTTTATGTGAAGAAGTTCAATACTGAGCTGGTATTCTCTTTTCTCTAAAATTTAATCCCAAATCATCAGAAAAATACTAAATGACATTGACCATTAGATTAGTGTGGTCTGAACTTAATTTTTTATGCACTACTATTGAGCTTGTCTGGCAAAATATGATTCCAGTTGAAGATGAGTTTAAAGTCTAAAAATTTTGTTCTTATGTTTGTAAATTTCAATTTTGGATAAATTTCATTGCACGATATACTCGTATATAAGTTCATAAGGTAATTGACGATGACCTACATACGTAAATATAAACAGTTCTTCTTAAATATAAACCATGGACACATTTCAAGATAAAAACAAGATAGTCCTTTCTCTTCAAACTTCCATTTTACTAGAAAGAATGGAAAATTAAGTGGTGCAGCTAAATATATATATATATATATATATATATATATATATATATATGTTGTTGTTGTTGTCGTGTGGCAGCCAGGCTGGCAATTTGGGGTGCGCTGCTCTACTTTTCCAACTGAACCATATTTGGTGTGGAATCCGACTTCCTTAGTACACACATGCCATGGGTCCATAAGTAAGCGTTTGTAGGGTAGGCAACCATTCACACACAAAGAAAGGACAAAGACAAGAAAGAGAGAGAGAAAATACATCCACGCCCGAGCCAGGATTCAAACCTGTCAGGTACGCTGTAGTCAGTTACGCTTTTTAGCTATCAGTCAGCGATCTTTAGCTAAATCTGCATCAAACTAGTTGTCATTTTGACTGAGTAAATAAAGCTTTATAACTCGTTGAGCACATAAACGCACGTTTAAGCGTAGAAAGGAGTAAAAGAAACTACTTTTTTAGGTACTAAAAGTGATACAAATTTATACGTGAGGTTTTAAATGTATATTCATTTGGTTCTTTAGGAAAAAAATTTAGACGTACTTTTATTATTAAATGCTTTATACAATTTTTAAATTCTTACGAACTCTAAACTTTTAACATAGACAAAATATTTTACTTTTTCAGTTTTTACTTCAGAAATTCAGTGTTTTGAAAATTCAAAAAATTTAAGCTTTCAGATTTGAGTTTAAATTATAAAAATTTATACTCTGTCACCATTCTGTATAATTATTACTAATTACATTGAGTTTTCTATTAACCCTTTGGGTGCACATTTATTTGAATAATATTTTGCATTTGGAGTATACTTAATTTTTTGGGGTATAGAATAATTTTTAAGAACAGCATATTTTATGCAAGAATTCATTTATTTCATGATATATTAATATATTTTCGATATTGGGATAACTTTAAATATTTAGTATTGCAAAAAAAGAAAAATTAAGATACAAACAAATTCATGTTATAATAAAAAGCAAATTTTATTAATAATTTTGAAGAGAGTATGGTGGATATAAAATTACTTTGAAATAAACACTAATGAACATGTTAAGTGTTGTCTCATTTTCAAAGACGTATCAGAACACTATGTGTGACTTTGGCCAAATTAATACATGACGTTCTGATACGTCAAATGCGGTCAGAGAGTTAAACTGTCGTATACAGAAAAGGAATTAATAAAGCAACATATTTCTTTTTAATTATTACATATTTTACTCAGATTTTAAATTCTTATAAATTTTAACACTGGCTCTGAATATTTTTTTACTTTTTTTTTTTTAATTTTACCAAAATAATTCAATTTTTTAAAAATTAAAAAAAAAAGTTATTTTTGAATTATAAAGAATAGTTTTTCAAAATCCAAAATATCTAAACTTTTGGATTCATATTTAGATCATAGAAATGTAGAACCTGTCACAACTCTTTAAGCCCAACTATTTCTAATCATACCAAAGTTTCGTTGAAACTTTCTGAACTTTCATAAACAGGAAAGATATTCACTAAGAGCATAAATTTCAAGGGGGGACGCAGCAATTTAGGTGTCATTGTGTGTCCCCAGCAATTTCCGAAATGCTTCTGATGCATCAAACCAAAACAACGGCCCCTCCATCTGCAAAGCGTCGGTTTTGTTCGAGCTCTTACCTCCTTCATGCAAGGTAAGCCATGGGGAAAAAAATGGGGAAAAACTGCCGCATTATCAGGAGGGCACTGGGGAAATTCGGGACGGAATATGACTCTCCCTAACAGAATTCAATCTCACGCTTCGAAATTTTACGAGGGTGTTAATCTGGCCGTATAACGAAAAACGGAGCGGTGCGTGACGTCAGATAAAAGACAGGGATGTAGAGAGGGGTGGGTGGATTAATACCGATGACTCCCCTCCCCGGTGTTATACAAATAAAATCCCTTTATTGATTTTTGAATCCCATTAACTGGTCTCGTTTTTTGTTGAGTAGATATCCCATTATGAAGAGTGTTGTGATGAAAATTTTTTTAAATTTTATATCCGTCTCGAAATTTTTTTATTGATAGTTAATAAGTCACTTGGAATTTGAATCCCTCTAAAACCATACAAATAGGAAATCAAAATCAAGTACCTTTTGTATCAGGACTTTTTTTTTTTTAAAACAATCATGATATTTTTTTAAAACTATGACGTTTGTTGAAACTATTATGATATATTTTTTTAAAACTATTTTTTTAAATTATTTATTTAAATTTTTATTTATTATATTTTTTTAAAACAATCATGATATTTTCTTATAAGACTACTATACGATAATTTGAAAACTATTATATTTTTTAAAAAGTATCATGATATTTTTTTTAAATTATCATAGCATTTTTTTAACCATACCGATATTTTTTTAACACTATTATGATATTTTTTAAAACTATTATAATATTTTTAGAAATTATTATGATATTTTTTTATGAAATTATCATAAAAAAATCAGGAATTTTTAAAAAATATTTCTTTATTTATATTATTTATTATGCTTAATAATATATTTTGCTCTTTTATAAACATTAAAATTTTTTTTATAAGAGAGTTATATATGAATTACTCTATAACTTTTTGTTTTTCTTAAATTCCATTACTATTAGTACTTTTATAGTTTTAATTAATTTATTTTTTTGTAGTGGAAATAATAATTCTATCTTTACATATATTTAATGAAAGATTTGCCGCTATCATATTATTTTTCTGGAAAATTTTTTCTTCCATGTAAGAATGGGTAATGTTAATTGATGAGAAAAAACTGGAAGATAGATTTGTATTTTTTGGCCAAATATTTTGGATTTCGTAAAAATAAATATCGATCAGATAATAATTTATATTACAATGATATATTAAATTGAATATTTTATAGATTTGTAATCTCAGAGAAATCAAATTCTACACCCACACCTTCAACACTAAAAATAATATAATTCTGCCCTCACGTTATTTCTTATGGAACAATTTAATTATTAAATGTTGAATTGTTTGTTAGAAATAGTCTGTACTAACTGCATTAATACATGTTTAAATTTTAGTGATATGTAAAATTTAAAAGCATGTAATTTTGTGTTCATAACATATTTTCTGAAATTGATTTCTCTTTAAATTTCTTCAATGTGTTGCTATTGTAACAACGACTTGTGCGATTGCTAAATGATATTCAGAAAAAAAATATGATGAGGATAAATATATACCTCCATTGTTATTTAAAATTACATTTATATTTATCAGAGCTTAGTCTTAAGTCAGTTACATTTTCGCATTCGCTATTTATCATTACTTATAAGCATATAATTAAAAGAAATACATTAAAATTTTATTTAATAGTAATTAAGATGAATTATAAATTCAAAAATGCAATTTTGTACCAAGTGCCAAATGAAAATATAATAAAATTTTTAGTGATAAAAACTTTCATACAATTTTCAAGTAGTAATAGAAATATCTCGTATCACTATAATATCCCATTAAGATATGCATATGGAAAAAACTGATTTTAAAATCCCAAAATGCATTAAATTTAATTAAAAGCTATTGTATGTATATCAAAATATTAATTTTGAACCATCAAAACTCAGTTTATTAAAAAACAAAATCCGTCTCTAAAGTTAGTTTTAAAAATAGGGATTTTTATTTTATATATTTAGCAAAACTTCTTTACTTGGTTCAAGAAATACTTTTTTGCTTGGTTTTCTGACTGTTCCTAAAATCTTGAGGGATAATACACCGATAGTAAATGATTTAATAATAAATATGTACACGACATAGTTTAAATGCTCATTACAATTTGGATATGATCCCTGAACAAGACACCGGAAACTGGATCTACCTTTCAAAATGGTGATGTCAGTAATAACAGAGAAAAGAAAAAGTAACCATCAATTTTTTTTTTTTGTTTTTTTCTCACCCAATTTTTAATTTTTTCCTCCACCAAAATACTCAGTTGCGACATTTTTCAGATCAAATTTCATTTCTATTATTATTATTTTCTTCAAAAACTGCCCATTTTTTTGTCTCTACCCCTGTTTATTCTCACTCCCGATTTCTCTTCGCTTTACGCCCATCCCCCCACCATTAAAATGAATAAAAATTTATTATCATTATTTTTTTTTATTTCAACAACTGTGGTTATTGGATTTCAAAATGCTCAAGCTCATTTCTTAACTTTATACAAAAAAAAAAAAAAAAAAAAAAAAAAAATGAAATTTTTATTTTCATATACCGGAGAAGATTCGGGAAAAGATTTGTCCGACTTAATATTAGAATTCGCAGTGTAAACACATTCCTACTCCCGTTTCCGAGAAAAGAAATTTCCAAGGGAATTTGCGGAGGTAAAAATGTAAAAAAACAAACTTCAGTTGGAGAAATAACAATTTCTCTCTCTATTTGATGAAGTTTGCATCCATTTCCATCATCTTACCATAGTATTGCGTTTGCATTTTTTTTTTCTTTGAGTCTTTTGTTTGGGCTTTTCTAACAAGCTTTTCTCCCGCCCACTTTTGGCGAGGGAGATCAAAAAAAGAGCCAAAACGCGCCGTTTGAGTAAACAAAGTACTTATCTAATTTTTGGCCGTGGTCTCTTGGTGGTTTTCTTGCGCCAAAATGTTGTAACAGAAGGACTGTCTGGTCCTTGGTGTGTGTTCGTTGCATAAGGTATTTTTGAAAAACGAGTTTGCATTCGTTTTCAGTTATTTTATTTCGCAAATAAATGTGTTTTGAAATTGAAGCTCAATAAGTTAGGATTGGAGAAATTTTTTCAAAAATTTCACTTCTATAAATTATCTACATTTACCAATGGTTTTCATGTTTGCACGAATCCTTTTTTGAAAAGTCTAAGGAATGATGCATCGTTTGAAATTGTCACTGGCGACATTTAAAGCAATAAATAAAGAACAAATCAAAAAAGTCTTCCTTGTAATTTACGCATGATTGTTTGTTCTATTTTGATATGCTTAGATAAAGGATTTGCTTTCTATTGTACCAAAAACTACCTTGATGATCAGACTTATATTAATTATTAATAAAGATATAAGTTCATCAGCCAATGTGAAGATTAACTGGTATTAGAAGATGGTTGGTTGGCTTTTGTGGTGCAAGGTCCAAAAAGGACAAGCTGTGCCAACTGGTGTTAGAAGAAGTTGTCGCCACAATTATCTTTAAATGCTTGTTATACCAACTTTTTTTTTAAAAAAAAATAAAATAAAACTGCAGAAAATCGTCATTTTTCCCCTTTTTGACTCATTAAGGATATCATAGTCATAAATTTTTATATAAATTTATTTTTAATAAGTTTATATAAAAATAATGTGTTGTAAAAATGTTACTGATATTGTCAAATTTAAGATTACAGATTATTTCCTTTTATTTAAGTAGAGTTAAAATATGATGCAGCAAGTTGTAGCCTTGGATGTTATGGCGGCTCCGGAGTATTTTTGAAAGTACCATGGTTGAGCAGGATATTTGGCACAGGATTTGCAATCTAGTCCATGGGCATGGAGAAAATCTCTCTTGATGACAAAGGCATGGGGTCTTCAGGGTCCGCAGGGCCACTTATATTATTTTGTATGAGTCTAAATGTAAACTTCAATACAATCGTTGAATTTAAATCCTCAGAATGCTATTAACAGTTAGAATCAGCATGATAGTACAGCAACACAACAAGATTTAAATATTATTTTAGATGAGGCTAAACGTAAACTCGATTGCAATTATTAAATCCTGGTTATCAAAATCTTATGGTTAATCAGAATCAGATGGACTGTACAGAAATAATGAGACCAAAAGATTATTTTAGGCGAAACTAAATTTAAACTCCTTCGCAACCATTGATTCTGGTCCATTAGAATAATCTTTTAATTAATCAGAATCTATCATTCAGAAAGTTAATAGAACGAAATGGAAATACGAAGTTCTTTCTTTGAGGATTACTGTCTTGTGCTACAATTGAATCTGAAACCAATAATTCAAAGAGGAAGGAAATTAGATGTGTGTGAAAAAGCATACAAAAAAAATGTGTATAGATAGTTTTGAGCTATTCCTATGCAATGAAAATATCCTTTCCTATTTTATTTGTCAATTTAATTTTATTATATTAATATATTTTCCGAATATGTTTACGTATATATAAAATATATTTGCAAAAATGCAATGTCAGATTTTCGTTTTTTATTTAACAACCAAAATATCATGAATCTATTGAAGAATTGTTATA
>JAPDSC010073389.1:0-12190 GCA_026290005.1 Latrodectus geometricus | reverse complement strand
ATATATATATATATATATTGAATTGTTCAAGCTTCAAATATTAAAAAAAATAACTAGAGAAGTGAAAATAACAGCACATGTAAATAAACTATTGCATTTAATTCATTTTAAGTGAGGAAGGAAAATAATGCTAACTGAACTTAATAATGTGATTGAAATATTATTTAATTATTTATATAAATAATATTTCAATTAAAGGATGTTAAATATTATGTAACAGTTTAAAGCAGTGATTCTCAATCCTTTTTTCTTTATTTTAACTATAAAGTGCTTTTTTTCTTTCGTTACGGTTGAGATCATGTATACGTCAATTTATTTTACTTATAATTGATCTGCGAGTTAAACAAATAATCGTTTTCACCAATAATGTTGAATATACAGTTTTGTCCACCCATCCAAAACAAGTCAATGTGTCAGTGGGATGAGCTCTTCAGTGAGCACTTGGAAAGAAAATGTTGGCCAATATCTTAGTGGGATGGGTTATTTTATATATTACTGGAGATTTGTCTCTTTTGATACCTCTATTAAAAAATAAATACACATTCATCATTAAGTAAAGATAAATTTAATAAATTTAATTCATGTAGCATGTAAAGCACATTAAATATTAATATTTGATTGTTTATGCAAGCAATAAATAAATCATAACATCCACTTTATGGTTAGATTACATCGACAAAAACAATTTAAATGTTTTCTTGACTTTTTTTTTTTTTTTTTTTTTTTTTTTTTTTTTTTGGTCAAAGCACGCTTTTAACGATATCAAAATTTAACAGTTCATAAAGAAAAAGATAAGTTTAGAAGTTGCTTAATTACCTATAATGTACTGTGTAAAATAGTTCATGATAATAATTTTGAGTGTAAAATACCTTGGCCAAAGAGGAATTGCAGTCTCTTTAATTTTTCCTCTTCAACTCTCACCTTTTTAGAACATCAATCCATTGTCAACGCTGAATTTTTGAAGTGTAGTGGAGTGAATTAAGGAATGGAAAATATCTTCTAACCATTCTTGGTATGTTGGGAAAGAGTCTTCGTCAGCATTCACTTGTGACAAAGCCTCTCGAACGGTCACTTCCAAACTGGCAAGCAGTCATACTAAAATCTTCATTTTTCGAAGGAAGATAGATATTTGCAGCCTGCTCAAAATGTCAAGTCCAGCAAGCTTCTGCTGAGAACATCCTGGACTGTTTAGAATTTTTCACAAAGGACATAAACATTCATCCCCCTTCTTATCCTTGGCTTTCTTAGATTTATGGGTTTGGTGGATCTTGTCCGTCAGATAGCTGGAGGATAAGCCACACAACAACACAACAATATTTGTATTAAAAAAAGTGCATTACAATTTCACGCGGCTTGTTAAGTGGAAGTTGAAAGTGTTAATGTTGTTAAGAAGAAGTCGAAAGTGCGATTTCTTAATTTTATTTTGCAGCTTGTTAACATGATTTAGTGGCTTATCGAAGTGTGTTGTAAAAATATTAATACTTTCCCTATGTGATATATGAGTGTAGTAGATATTAGGCAAAAGAGTTTCATATATTAAATCATTTTCCCGCCAATGTAATTGTTAAAAGCCTTAAAAGATAACTATAATTTCAATATGAAAAACACTTTTTTCGCAGATATTTATAAGAATCCTATTAGATGTAATATATTTTCAAAATACAACAAAATGGCTGTACTTATCAGAGTTGAGTCGTAACAACTACCTTCTTGCAATTTTTAAAATACTATAAATTCCAACAAAAGTTGTCTTTTGGTAATTCTAACACATTGACCAACTCAGTGACAAAATCTGAGACTTATATTGAAGAAACATGATCTTCACTAGAATCTGTATCATTGATTATCGGCCGTAGAGGCATTATATTTTCATCTTGCTAAATGAATGGCAATTTTTTCGAGCATCTGATTTCCAAACGGATAAAATCTAAATTTCTCTCCATGAATTGTTCTCACCTTGGCTACTCTTAAGTGCCCATCTGTTCCAGAAAAAAACTTCAATGAAGTTTCCTAAAGGTCAGTTGATATTCTTGCCGTTAGTTTCCAGGAGAATAATGTCCTCAACTTTTAAAGATTCTTCTCTACACAATGTTATAGAGGGGTTCCTTCATATTTTAAATTAATAATAACAGAATTTGTTTCATTGAAGATAAAAAGCTATTGATAATTTGGAAATTGTTTTTATAAGAAAAATTATCAAGCGAATGAGAAGTTCAGAATTACATAGCTAATTCATTCTTAAGAATGATGATGTTTTGAGTTTAAAATTATTTAACTACAATTTTGTTCATTTAACTCCTAGTTCTTTTCCAAAAAGTCAAAAATATCAATAAAATTTAATAATATTTTTCCTCAATCATTTCAATTTAATGATATTCGAATTCAATGTTTAATGATACGTTACTAATTTATTCTTAAGAATATTATTCGAATCATAAAATTATGCAGTAGAAATTTTGCTGTTTTCAATTAAATTTTTTTATTAAAGTATTGCAAAGTATCTAAAATTTAAAGATGTTGTTTTCCAAATAAAAATGTTTCACTTTTTACTGTTACAAAAATTTCTTTCTCGACCATTAACTAATCTTAAATGAGCAATTTAAGTAAAGCTTCTTATTGCAAATGGTTTCAATATTATGCTTAAAATAAAATTTTGATACATGTTTTCGACTAATTATGAATATGACAACTAATTATGAATATAATCATAAATAAATTCCGCTGGATTATCTTATACAGATACTGTATAATCCATTGGGTACATTTTTCTGGCAATCTAAGTTCATTATTGCATCAGAAAGAACTAGAATTCTAGTAACATTCAACAACATTTTATTTATCAATCTTATTATGAGCGTCATCACAGGGCAAATTAGAACACTTTGTCTGAAGATATTTTTAAAATTCTCGTAAGAATAATCCAAAAGAATTTATTTTTTTAAAAATCTTCATAATTTTTTATAATTTTATTTATGTATTTTATTATTAATCGAATTTAATTTATTTAACAAAAAAGAACTATGATGTAAAAATTACGTCAACTTGGCGATATTTTTTTTAATCGGCAAAAGTTTAAAAATGCTCCAAACGAATAAATGAAAACTAGTCACCAATTATACCAAATTTATAAAAACGCTTTAGTTAAGCATTCTTTCTCATTTTTTCTTGCAATATTAATTTCATTTGAAGTTAGTACAAACAGTTAGTTACTTAACATTTTTTGGCTTCACTTTCATAATCAATAAGCTTTTGACCGACGATAGATTAAAATGCCTCCATTAATGAATGGCACATTCTGTCAACCGTGCAGCAATCAATTTTAACTTTTGTGGTTTTCTTTTAGATTAACTACATTTAGTCGTAGCTTACAAATTTTTTCAGAATATAATAAATAATTCAAGAAAATTCTCGCTTCTGTGATGATAAACAGAAATTTGAAGCCTCGAAACAACAATATGCTTTTTTAACCACTAGATATAAGAGAATATATCAGTTTAACACCATTAGTAAATTTCTTTATTTTAGCTTGCATAAATCAGAAAAATTCTTGTAGTCCTTGTCACATTATTTGACACTATATTATGGATAGCCGAACAACTGAAAGATCAAATATTTATAACGGTGTTTGATGCTACACAATTGATAGCTCACTCTTATGAATCGAAGGCTCATCTTCTTTTTATCATTCATTACGTATGATTTTACGAGAGATTATCTGAGCTCTGTGCCAAAAGTATCATATCATAATCTTATATGAAGGGTTAAAATTTCTAGAAAATTTTAAACTTGCATTCAAAATGTAAGAAAATAATTCATTAAAATTTCAAGCACAAACATAACATGTATCGAAAAGAAACATTTTAAATTTTTCAATTAAAATGTTGCGGATAGCCTAATTGGTGAAAGCAGGGCCGGCGCTAGGGGTGGGCAAGACGGGCCCCTGCCCGGAGCGGCAACCTTAGAGGGCGGCAAATTGGCCCTAAAATTAAATTTCTCAAACTTTTGAACATTTTCTCTTTCTAAAATAATTGAGTTTTGACTCATGATGTACTAAACTTTTTTGTTTAAAATGAATGAAGTGAAATTAAAATGAATTTTATGCATTAAGATATTTGGAATCAAACCCCTAACACCTTGTATATATACAGGGTGTTTTTTAAACATACAGCAAAAATTTGTTTCTTTTTTGTTCTACTTTAAGTTCCCTTTCTATTGGAGGTTTTAAAGATTGGAAGCACCTCTCTAAGATTTTAAATCAACATGAAACCTCTAAAAAACATATCGAAAGTCAAAAGTCTTGTATTGAATTAAGCCAAAGAATACAGTACTCTAAAACGATTGATAGTCATTCACAAAGACTTATTACCGCAGAAATATATTATTGGGGCGAGGTGCTTCTACGAATTGTTTCAACAATTAATTAAGCCTGCTCAAAATTGTTTAGCCCTCCTAGGTACAAATGACAAACTTTACGATTTCAGTAACGGTAATTTTTAACAAATTATTCAATTACTTGCTCAGTTTGATCCAGTAATGGAAGAGCATATCCGCAGAGTGCTTATAAAAGAAGAAGCTAAAGTGCACTATCTCGGAAAAGAAATTCAAAATAAATTGATTATTCTTTTAGCTGAAAATATAGCATCTCATATTATTACTGATATTAAAAAAGCTAAATATTATTCAATAATTCTAGATTGCACTCCTGATATCAGCAAGATCGAGCAAATGACAGTTTTAGTAAGGTATGTATCCATTGACAAGTCCAATCCCAAGCAGGTTTCCATTAAAATTAATGAAAGCTTTTTGGCTTTCTTCCGGTTGAAAGATCGACTGGATATGAACTTTCAGCTCTAATATTAAAAGACTTGAAACATTGCGATTGAATTTTCAGGATATGAGGGGAGAGGCTTACGATAATGGGGCCAACATGAGAGGCAGTAAATCGGGAGTACAATCTAGAATAAATGCGTTAAATCCAAGAGCATTTTACCTTCCATGTTGCAGCCACTCATTAAACTTGGCAGTTAATGACGTGGCAAAAGCATCCTCCAAAATCACCAATTTTTTTAATATAGCCCAAAAAATATATCTGTTTTTTTCCTCATCAACTTTTCGATGGACCATAGTATTAAACTATGTTTCCGGACTTACTTAGAAACCTCTAAGTGATACTCGTTGGGAAAGCCGAATAGATGCATTAAAACCACTAAGGTATCAATTAGGAGGGATATACGATGCTTTACTTGTTGTTTGTAATAACTCGGAGGTTGACAACTCTATAAGAGTTGAGGCTTCTGGACTATTAAGTTGTGTCAAACAATTTAAATTCTTATGCTGCATTGTAATTTGGTACAAAACCTTAAATTGTATCAATCCTATAAGTAAGCTCTTGCAGACAAAAGACTATGATTTACTATCTGCTATGGAGCTCTTGAAAAATTGTAAAGATTTTTTCAAGGATCTTAGATCGGACAGAGCCTCGCAGACGAAATTGACATACCAGCTAATTTTGAGCTCACCCAGCCACATCATAGAGTTCGAAGAAGGAATGTTAATTTCGACTATGAGGCAAAAGATGATCCAATAGAAGATCCTGCTTTGAAATATAAGGCAGAATTTTATTTTTTTACATTAGATAAAGCTATCAATGCTCTCGAATCCAGGTTTGATTTGATCAGTACCCACAGCAACTATTTCCAATTTTTATACAATATTTCTGATTTAAAAGATATTCCTCAAAACGACATATAAAGTATTGTAAAGATTTAGAAACAGTGTTGACTGATGGGAATTCATCCGATATAAACGCGCTTGCCTTGGCAGAGGAGATAGTAGCTGTTTTGGCTTTGCTAAACAAAAAAGAAAGTCCAGTTGAGATTTTAAAATTCATATCGAACATGGATTTTGCTCCCAATCTTGGTATAGTTTTAAGAATATTGCTGACTCTCCCAATAAGTGTGGCAAGTGGAGAAAGGAGTTTCTCCAAATTAAAATTAATTAAAAAATTTTTACGGTCCACAACTACCGAGGATCTACTAAACGGCTTAATAACAATAGCCGTCGAACATGACCTGGCTGAAAAAATTAATGTTAAAGAAATTATAAAACAATTTTTAGAATTAAAAGTGAGAAAAAAAAAACACTTTTAATTTCAAATCTCGGGTTAAATGCATTTTTAATATGTAATACAGTTTCAATATTTAGTGGTTTTATAATTTGTTTTACTTTTTTTTAAATATCTGTTCTGAATTTTATAATTATGCACCAGAAATGACACTTTCCTTTTTTTCTGCGCAACTCTAATTTTAATTTAGTGCCAAAAACATAAATAAATAAGTTAGTATTTTTTGCTAATCAAAACTTCAACATTGCTGATGATTGCAATTTTTTTACTCGTTTTATTTTACCATTAATTCTGGAAAGGGATTAGGTTCTCTTTTAATTTTTGTTATAAAGGGGCGGCATTTTACCTCATTGCCCGGGGCGGCGAAGCTGCTAGCGCCGGCTCTGGTGAAAGTTATTATTAGGAATTTGTATTGTGACCTCAAAAATTAACAAACCAATCCAATAATACAGAAATTCTTTTTCTACAACCCAATATCTAAAAAATGAAAGTCAGTTGGTGAAAGATATTTTGAACAAATTAGACGCTAAAAAAATATCACAATTGTTGTGTACAATATATGCAGCCAAACGTTGTCATGCTGATATATTAGTGATCTGTTTCAATGAATTTGAAAATTAATGCACCTTTAAAGTACTACTTTAAGTTTACTTTTTGTAATAATTTTGTGTAAAGTTCAGAAAAGTTATTTTGTTAACATTTTTGATTTTATCATTGGTATTCTTATAACATTTTTTTGGCAATTTATATTTACTGAGCAGTCATAACATTTTTATTTTTGAGAAAATGAATCAAAAGTCTTTATTTGTCCAGATCCTTATTTACGTAGAATTAACTTCAGACGAACATTAGAAATGTCCACATTATAACTACTTGTATGTCTAAAAAATTTGAATATCATTATTTAACAAGATACCTTAATGATTTATATTGGATGCAATTTTAATAGACATGAGCTTCCGTTTATACGAATTATTTGCATTGTATCAATTGATTGACGTAATTCTCATCCAATGGGAAGATTGTCTAAAAGAAAATTTCGTCCTTCAGAATACTTCCACAATATGAAGTTTTGAAATATGAGAACAGGAAACTATTTCGAAATTGCATATTGTGATGTCATTTTGTGGGTGAAATTTGAAGCTTCGCGTTTTGATCTTTTTATTAATTATTGTTATTTCCGATAAAACATCTGTAAAAGTAAAGTACATATAAGAGTTTTAACTTTGAATTATCTATAAAAACTATCAAGTTAAAGACAAAAAATACTGATAAAATGATTGTTATTATTTTTTTAATTATTTTCTTGAATTTAGGATAAACATTTATTGTACGGTCACTCTTGGCGACTTTTTCAAAAAGCCGCCACAAATCTCGCAATTTTGCACAAGCGAAATTGAAATTAATCCGAATCCCTCATCTGCGATTAGTCGGAATTGGTTGTCAGAAAATGTTATTTACCGCCAAATGTGGAAAAATTAAGCCAAAGGTGACCGTACAGTAAACCTCAACCGAATTTAGAAAAAATCAGACGAATTTTCTTGGAATTTGAAAATAATTTGTATATTAAACATTTAAAAATAATAATTTAAAGATTTAAGAATAAAAATTTTAAACAATTTTTTAGCAAAAAGCCCCTTTGATTTCCTTTTTCATGAGTGATATTGAGATACAGCGAGGGATATTAATATGAAGAATTTCGGAAGAGCTAAGAAAAGATTTAGGTTAGAATTTTATTTACTCGGCTATAAGACAAAAGCTTATTCTATTAAAATATTTTTATTTAATGTATTTCGAATACCAGAAATGTGATTAGTATGGTAATGCTAGTTTTAAAAATGTTTTAAGAAATTTCTTTTATTGCAATCATGGAATCAAAATAAAATGTTTTTAATTTAATTCTACCAGCCCAATTGAAATGTATCCATTAATATGGTATTTTTCTTTTGATCTTTTCTTTTGCTTTTGTTCCATTCATTGAATGGATAGAACTAATATGGAATGCCTTGTCGAACCATGGTTGTGCCATTCACGAAATGTACAGTTTTTTCAAATAAAATGAATCTCGACAGTTTCTCAATTTCTACTTAAACAGATTGAGACAATATAGTCATACCTGATATGGATGTCATGTGTCAAAAGTAATTCAACAATTGTTCAATAGTTTGAAAAGACGTATGGAACCGTGGTTTTGGTACTTACGTACCAATCAATGATTTATGGACACAATGCTGCTTAACAGCTTTTGGATTTTAAATGGAATTAGTTATTGCGACTGATTCATCACCCGAAATGGATGTTAATTTTTAGAAGACATTTCATCTTGATTACATGGTACCATCTTATATGGTTCTAATCCATTTGAAATCGTTTGGGGAACAATAATTCTGGCATTCGCTTATCAATTGATGTTTCCCTATAAAACACAATTCCGAATCGAACGCGTTGAATTATCACCCAAGTTGAATGACATTTGTCCGTTCGAACATGGTTAAACGGCTTAAGTCAACATGTAAGTGACCAAATCAACGTGAAACTGGATGCGAACCATAGTTTTGACATTTGTGGATCAAATGATGCTTTCCGTATGAAATGCCATTATTTGGATTTCGAACTGAATGAGGTACATCATTACTCATAATGTATGACGTGAATTTAAAATCAATCGATCATGTTTAAAGGGCTTGTGTTAATGTGCAAGCTGTTCTGAAACACAGTTCTCATTCGATAAACGGTTTCTTTTCACAAGTCAGGAGACGAGTTTCTGTTTTACCTTGGCAAAAGCTCTTCGATAGCAAAATTAAAATACTTGACAATAAATAAAGCATAATGACAAAATCATTGTTGAAAAATATTTTTTGAATATGTGTTTGTGAACACGTGATCTGTTCTGAAGACGATTCAAGAAGCTCTGACGGATTTCATATGAACATGAAATGACATTAGGGTAACTGCCGAGACTGACAGTACGGGGCAAGCAAACGTGAATTAAACAGAATCAATTTAGAACATCAATATCAAGAAATTTTTGAAGTAAAAACTCTGAATTTCAAACATTAATATAAAAAAAGTGTATGATATTGAAAATTATTAAAAAAAAAAAAATTAAAGTAGTGTAAACATTAAGCCTCACTTGAACGAAATAAATAACCATTTCATAGTTTAAAAAAAAGAAAAAAGTTTAAACTTGTTTTATATTTTATTATTACCATTCAAATCTCTTTATTAAATCATTGTGACACCAAACATTGTTTCCATAATTTTCAAAAAATATTATTTATTTTCCAAACATTTTTTTATCTATAACAAAATCTAAAATCTAAAGAAAATACGCAAAATTTTTATAGAAATATATGACGCACATACCGAATAAAACACATAAAGTAAGTGATTTATTATTTTATTAGCAATTCGATCTAAAATAAATATATTTATTCTAGAGAAAATAAAGAACTCGAAGTGATTTAGAGTTTAAAATAATATAAAAAGTATGATGAAAAAAATGTTCTTGGATTATTTAAATTCAGCACCATCTATTAATATTCAACATTTTCTACTGTGGTCTTTAAACTACGCAGTTAACATGTAAAGGTCTTGAACTTATTTTTCGATACAAGATGCTTTCTGTTTATCAACATAGCCAGCTGTGTCAATACAATGATTGCAATAGAATCATGATTACGCGTTCATTAAAATAAAACAAAAACACATCCATGAATATATATATTTTTGTTTTATTCGTGTTAGAACAAAAATTAGAGAAAAATGACACATTTGTATCTTTGTTTTTCGAATGAAATTATTTAGCAATAGTTCATACTATCTCGAAATAAAGAATTCGCCGATGCCAACATTTTTTCATCTTTATGTAACTAAATAGCGTCTGCGGTGTTGCCAGTTTCTCAGAAATCAGTTAAGATAATGCATTTTATTCGAAACTGTTATTCTCAGAATATAAAAGTTTTTGCTATTTTTGTAAACAAAATTTAAGAAATTTATTTTATTTATAATGGAAACTAATTCTTTTAGATATTTCGTTAAAATATATATCTCGTTTATTCTTCTCAAAAAGAAATAATTTGAAACATATTTTGTTTGATTTACAGGAATCTCAGTAATGCTTTCAATAGTATTTATAAGAAAATATATTTTTCATAAAAATAATATTAAATTTCAATAAATTATTTTCTCAGAATTTTTATTTGTATTCTTTAACATATAGAAATATAAATTTATAAGCCTTTTAAACATTCGTAAAAATAAGAAAAAAAAATTTCTTTAATGAAATATAAAATATTTACAGTAAAGGAAAATATTTTCTAGTTCAAGATTTTTCCGAAAGAACATGCTTTAATTATAATTGATAACAACATAAAAACAGTTTCTTATAAAATCTGCTAAGGTAAACATGATTAACTTTCAATTTTCTTGTTTGGCTTCGAAACATTTGCTAGTGAAGCTACCTTAATAGTAATAATGTCGTTCTAGCAAACTCGAAAAATTACAAAGAAGTCAAATATATATAATATTAAGAAGAAAACAATGAATCATTTTTAGTCACATTATTAAGATACCTTTATCAAATTTGGTGTACTAATAGTTTTTATGGCATAGAATCATTTGCTCAGACGAATCTTTCGAAAAAGTGATCAATTAGTATTTTTCCAGTTGATAAAGAAAATTCTACTGGTGAATCGATATATTAATAATTCTTGAGTTTACATATTTATACGTCACATTAAGTTTAAATTAAAATAACATAACCAAGAAAATCTTTATTTAATAAAATACAACTTCTTTGATACAATTCTAAATTCATAACAATATTTTATCCGTATGCCAATTGCAATTACATAAAATAATAACTCAATAATCAGGCAGCACGTTGGTTTTCCCGCTTATTAATAGCACTTCATGATTCAGAACAATCTGTATCAAAGGAATTTATTTTTAGTTTAAGTAATAATATATAACATTCGGTAACAAAGATGGTTAGCTTCAAATAATTTAAAACAATTTTCTAGTGATCGTAATAATTTTTAGTTTAATAAATAAATTTATATTTGATATAAGCATACACTTGAGTCTAGCTGCAATAATTTTTTTAAATTTCGAGACCTTAAGAATTTTTTATGGAAATACAGTAGACGCTCATTTTTACAGGGCTCTAATTTACGAAAAATCATGATTTTAAGAACTAAATGCTATTTGTTCCCGTGGACGCAATGATAATTTTAATTTCTATTTATGATCTAAGAATTTGAAATCTTTTTTGAAACTCAGTTTCAAGTCTCCTTCATTTGAGTAATCTGTTAATTCCATTGTTGAGAAATTTGGATCAAAGTTTTCAATGGAGAATCGTAAGTCATTCGAATTGTGGATTTATGTACTGGGCTGAATCTAAAATCCTGGAATGTGATTCCTGTAGAGATTCTCCTGCCTAATCTAACTCCCTCTTATAGTCCATGCAATAATTTGAATCAATATCGAAAAATACTTTTCCAATGAGTAACATGGCTTTGAACCGCTTTTATTAAATAGACGTTCCAAACACATTACACTTGTCTATCTAAGTTTGGAATGATGTTGCAAGAATAAACGATATCTAAGTATCCTTTTGTTATGCACACTTTTTACCAGTTACTGCAGAAAGCTAAGATGATTTACGTGAAGAGGAGTTACATGAACTTCGACAAAGAAATCTATAGCTGTTTGAATTCGTCAATTCTGAATCTGGACTCAAATGTAATTTGTTTGTAAGAAATAAGGAATGATTAAAGGGTTTAGAACGATAGGAATAAGAATGAAAAAGAACGATATCTAGGTGTCATTTTGTTATGCAAACTTCATGACCAGTAACAAAAAAAAAAAAAAAAATTAGATGAATTAGATGAAGATGAGTTATATGCCAAAAAAACTAGCTACTTGAATTCATTTCAGGAATTTCTGAATGTGGATTCAGATGTAATTTGTACTACTGGATAATTAAATGATTTAGAACTATGTATAGTGAATAAGAATGAAAAAGAACAATATCTAGGAGTCCTTTTGTTATGCATGATTTAT
>JAPDSC010073387.1:27400-67511 GCA_026290005.1 Latrodectus geometricus | reverse complement strand
TATCATTTGAAAGAGGTATAGACTGCATTTGTTTTGCAAAATTATCTCCAAACATAATTTCTACAATATCAATCGCGGCTGGCAAAATAAGCTCTTCACCATTGGTGTGAGGCTTTTTACATCTGGCTATTTTATATGAAACTTTGTAAGAGGCAATTAAAGCTTTTTCATTCACAGACAAAGTTTTTTTAAACAATGATTTTTTAAATATGATTTTAATTTTAATTCGAAGAATTCTCTGGGTTTGTTTACGTAATCACTATGAAGCGTTTCCAAATGTCGTTTAAGTTTATTAGGTTTCATGCTGTCTGCTGCCAACATTTTTGAGCAAATGATACATAGGGACCTTTATTCTTCATTTACTTCAGTACTGTGAACCCAAAATTTAAGTATTCTTGAGAATATTTTCTTGATTTTATTTTCGGAACCACGCTCATCTGTGTACTTGTTGAGGCTTGTCTATCATCTAATGCTCGCTTACGCCCGCTTAAAAATTTATCCATGATTCTGCATAAGTCTGCTGCCGTGAATATTTAATACGGTGAATTGCAATTACACGAAAATATATATAATATACACATTCAGAATAGATTCAATAGCGATAGAAGGATCGACTCGAATGAGATTGTCTGGAATTGAAATTGGCGCCATAGAACTTTCTCCTTCTCGCTATGAGAAAACATTTGTTCACATCTGCGCACGCTCCTAGCTTAATTTTTTGCTGACCAGACAAATTCGAGACGAATCGAAACTTCTCGCGAAACCGTGAGAATGACCGACATGGCGGGACGTAAGAGCAATAAAAAAGCATAGGATTCTTGTTTTTTCAATGCTGAGGATCGGTGGTGCAAAATGTCAATAAATTTCGGTATTCTTGGTAATTTGTAAAGTTTAAAATTAAGGTTGTAGTGTAGGTTTAGCCCCAAAATACTCAAAATATATTATTATTGTATATATTTTATTGTATGCGGTGGGGAGGGGGGCGCGAAGAAAATTATGACTGAAAATTGGGCCGTGAATACTAAAAGGTTGAGAAACACTGCTGTAGATTGTAAAACTATTTTACCACAGCTTTCAAGTATAGCTATTCACTATGCAGTGTCAATAGATTAAATTATGAGAAATAATGGTGAATAACAGCTTTCACCAACATAGCTTTAATTAAAGATTATACTCTGAAAAATAAAAAGGAAGTCTGTATGCCTAATTTCTTATTTCAATCCTATATCTAACATTTTCAATCCTTAAAATGTTTCTAAATTATCTTAGCAGCAATAATGTTAAATTCTGCATACTGTTTAATTAAATATATAACAATTGAATAATTCGTGAATTTTGCACTTTATTAATAGTCATATGATAAAGTGCAAACTTTTAATAATCATAACTCAAATCATTTTTTAATCACATAAAATAAATTCAATTTTTTTATCAAAAATTTTTAAACATAAATAATAAACTGACCATTTAATATTAATATCAATTTAAATATTCAGGAAATGAACTGAAACAAGAGTAAAAGGAATATGAATTGATATATGAGATACGAAGTTCACTTTCAAATTTTTGAGATACAACTAGGTTTTTAAAGTTATACTTACAAAATTTTAGGTGTGTTCAAAGTAGTCTCCTCCAGCATCAATGCACTTTTGTAGACGAATTTTCCACTGATTAAATGCCTCAAGCCATTCATTTCTTGGAATGGATGAAAAAAATGCATTTATAGCCACATCAATTTCTTCTTCTGAATGAAAACGAAGTCCATGTAAGTTCTTTTTTAGATTAAAGAATAACCAAAAGTCGCACATAGCTAGATCAGGTGAATACGGCGGATGTTCGATCACTTTAATTTGTTTTTGTTTAAGAAACTCAACTATTAACCCGGCTGTATGTGAAGATGCATTGTCATGGTGAAGCATTAGTCCCCTAACATTCAGTTCTCGTAGAATTTCTGGAAGACATTTAGTGGTATACCAGTTTGCTGTTACTGTCTTCTGTCCTTCCAACTTGATGGCTTTGACCAATCCCGTACTTCTGAAGAAAATGGCATACATCACTTTTTTCAGTGCGCGTTGTTTTTTCACCATTGTCGGCGCGGGATCATCTTCAAAGACCCATACTTTGCTTTCTTGACGTGTTGGAACGTCAAAAAACGGTATGTACGTTTCATCACCTGTTACAATTTTAGAAATGATGCGGTGGCCACCATCATTTAGCAATTTAAGAGTTTCTTTCCTGATGCTGACATGCTCCTCTTTTTGATGCTCAGTTAGATTATGGGGAACCCAACGGCAAACTACTTTTTTCATATGTAATTCTTCATGAATGATTTTGTGTATAGCTGCGGATTCAATGTTAAGTTCCTTCTGTATCATTTGATAGGTCCAGCGATTATCATCCATTAACATTTTTCGTATGGCAGACACATTTATCTGTGATTACTGCTGACGGCGGTCTTCCTGTGTGTTCTTCATCCTGAAGAAAATTGTGACCTCTTCTAAATTCTCTAAACCATCTGAATACAATAGTACGAGTTGGAGATTCATCACCAAATGCTAATTGTAACTGTTGAACGCATTCTTCTTGATTTAATCCTGCTTTAAAATCATAGAAAATCATAGCGCGAAAATGTTCTCGCGTCAACTCCATTTTCTCTTCTGTTTAAAATTTATTCTACGCTAAACAAGTTGAAGTAAGTCAGTAAAAAATCGGCTTCTGTGTTAAAATACTTTGTATTTTAAAATTAAATCGTTATTTTTATTTTGTAAATTCTCGTCTGCGCGTATCTAAAAAATTTCAGAGTAACTCTCGAATAAAGTAATTCGAAATAATTTTTATTCCCCACACCGTATGATTGGCAAAAAAAAAATGACTGTTATAGATACGAGTTCACAGTTTTGAAACAAAATAATCAGTAATCACTATTTTCCTTATTAAATGTTTAATATACAAAGTGATAGGAATAACTTTTTATTGCACTGTATAGTATACTTTGAATAAAGAATTGTTGGAATAGATTTTAATCTATAAAAATTTATCCGCCAATTCTATGTGTCTGAAATTTAACTTAATAATATGTGTCTGTTATAAAATATATTTTTAATAATATATGTATTAGATTGCCGCCCAACCTGTCTAGTGGTTAGCGTACCTGACTACAGATGGGTGGGACCTGGGTTCGAATCCTGGCTCGGGCATGGATGTACTTTCTCTCTTTTTCTTGTCTTTGTCCTTTCTTTGTGTGTGAATGCTTGCCTACCCTATAAACGGGTACCTATGGCATGTGTGTACTGGGGAAGTCGGACTCCACACCAAATATGGTTCAGTTGTAAAAGTGGAGCAGCGCACCCCATATTGCCAGCCTGGCTGGCACACAACAACAACATTTATTAGATTGTACAATTATTTGTATGAAATGCATTTTTATTTACTTAAATATGGCGTGTTAAAACTGTTAATTATTATTTAATAACACATTTAATGACATTCTTTTTAATTTATAAGCAATGCGAAATTAGAATTGATTATTTTAGTTAAATATCATTATTAAATTAAATGTAACTCATTGAAAACTAAATTTATAGAATCCGGTGACAGTTTTTCTTTATTTCTTCTAGTACGCAGTTCCTATTAATTCTAGTATCTATAATTTCCACATCCATCAAGATTTTTGTAACGCTTCATATATTTATTTTAAAGATCTAATAAATCTTTTCGGTGTTGAATTTTCCTATGTTTCCCATTTAAATTGAAAAAACTTTATAAGAGGTTAAGTATTATGTATCAGTAGTTGTTAATATTTTTTTCTATGTGGTAAACATTTCTTTGATTAATGACAAAACTTATTTTATGTCACATTTTATGGAAATAAAATGGAAAAATCAATGTGAACAGTTTCTTCAATATTCTTTTCAGTTCATTGAAACAAGTTCACATTAACTGAATTTTAAAAAAATATGGGTACTTGCTTGTTATGACGACTATCAAAAAAGAACCAAGGCGCTATCATAGGTTCTAGAGCGTAAAATAAAGAGTATTATGTAAATATTATTTAAATATTATTAGCCTTGCCAATGAAAATTTTTATCCCTAAGGCTGTCGTCGCTCTCAAGTTACCAAAATATTTGAAGTTAGAAGTTTTCACCATGTTTTTAAGTTGTTTAATATTATTGAGGAATTTATACCAAAAAACAAAATGATTCTTGAATAGATTTTATGTTTTCCATGAATAATGAAATGATTTTTCTTTTGAAAAAAATTGGATCGGAAATTATAAATTAATGAAAGTTATAAATAAAAATTGTAATATGAAACATTCTTGGGCTATTTTTATGTGTGCCATTGTGACTGCTAGCTAATAAAAAATAATATTTGATCCTAATTTTTAATAATATTGATTTCCGATAAAAATATTCAAAAATTTCAAAAATAAAACTATTAAATTGTTTTTAAGTTCATTTTTTACAGTTATATTATAGCATGCAAATAAAAAGAGAATTTGACTCAAAAGGAGGAGGCATTCTCCGTTTTCAATATGCTTGTTATTTATAAACAATTTAAATTTCATCATGAATTACTCTAATCGGTTTAGGCTTTGGAAATATTACAATCCTTTGAAAGAAATTTATTGGCAGTTTATAATTTTATCATACAACAAAACCATTTTTTTATCAAAATAGTTTTAATGGGTGTTTTTAATGGTATGAAGAAGATTACATCAGGTATTCTAATGTGGCAACCATGTTGTGTCAATTACATATTTGTTACAACTGTTCGTAATTATCATTCTATAAATATAATAATCTTTCCATAAATTATTCTACAAATAATGGATAAATTTCTTCTCTTTTTAAATGGACTGTTGTAGATATTAGTTATTAATATCAAGAAAAATTTTTATTGTGTACTTAGATAGTTCTATTAAAATTCTTTAGTTACGATTAAAGTGTTTTTCAATTAGTGACTCAATCAAGGGAAGTTATTCTTGTGTTCTGGAATTCTTTTATTTGACCTTAGTTATCTGAGTTCAGTGGGAATTCAAGAAATCTTAGTTATTCTGATTGATGTAATTCAATAATCCTAATAAAGGAAGACGTAGTGTCCTTAAGAATTCGAAATTGGACGTAAACAGATTCCAAGTGAAGACAGATGAAATATTCTGGATGAGCATCCATCAGATAAACAGCGAATTATCTTTTTTGTTTAGGTTATGGACGATTAAGCATTCTTTGGAATGCCTTAGTCTTTTTTTTTCTACATTTTTCGATTGATTTTTATGGCATTCATTAAAAATAAGTATAAATTTAGAGAATTTCATCTACAACTTTATCTTGCATTAAATTATTTAGTGTTTAATTAGATTCATTCTGAAGAAAAATATTTTTTCTCTAAATTCATTCGACGAACAAATTTGTTTTGATTTATTTCTTAGAAACGATCTGTGACCTAAATTCGAACTTTGATTAATATCAGACACAAATCAAACTAATAATTTCAACTTAAAAAAAGAAAAAGTGTGGATTTTTTTCAGTTTTGTTTTTAATGAAGATATTACGAGTTATTATTTTATTAGTTTTATTTTTTAATGAATAACTTATTTTACATAAAATTATTACACTATATCATTTTATTGTGATTCCGCATTCTTTATTTCGAAGAAAGAGGCTAAATTACAGTAACTGCTTTCTTTCAAAATAATTTGGTAATATTTACTATCATATACTATATTTTCAACAAATTTTATACCTTGATTTGTTTGATAAATAACTGTATTTTCTTTTAGCACGTGCCATGAATAATATATAAGAATAATACTTTGAAGGAAGCATAATAAAAAAAAATCACATTATCGTATTTTTGAAAAGTTTGTCAATCGAATTCGTAAAACAGGAAATGATGCACCTGCGTGGAAAACAATAGCACATAAGCACAATTTTGAAACAGTCATGGATTCATAAATGATTAACTTGATGAATAGAATTTTGATTTGTTTACGCATATGTAAAATTTTCCCTAAAGTTATTTCTTATAGAGTCGTCAAAAAGACATTTTCAGTGATTATTTTACATAAACGTGCTTGTTTTGTATTAATATCTTGTCACAATAAACATCGTTCTTAAATACATAAGGACATTTACTATAGAAATTATTTTTCCTAAAAAATCTTATAATTGTTCTGAACTGTTTTGGTGTATTTAATAAAGTTTTATAAAACATGATATTAATGAAAATTTATGGAAGTTACTTATTACATATATATATTTCCACTGTTGTCATAGTAACTGTTTGCGTCATAAATTGTATAATACAAAATTTTATGCTGTCTTGCACATTTTTATAACTATTTTGTCTCTCATAAATTTATACTTCCTTTTTATATAGCTAAGCTTTTGACTGGTATCGCTCAAAAGATACTGATTTGTGTGTCCATCAAGTTTCTCTTAAAAATCAAAATTGTTTGACATTTCAGAAACAAAAATACCATCAATGAAATAAAATTTATGTGATGTTTTTCTTAAAAACATTAAAAATTACAAAACTAAAGATAATATGAATGTAATAAAACAAGCTTTATGTTTTTTTTAATTTGGGACTAATACCTCACTTAGCATGTTAACATGTGTTTTCTTTTTTTATTCTCTTGGTATTTTGTTATTCTGCAAATAATATTCGTGATTTAGCATGATTATATGTATAAATTTAATTCTAAAAAATTTTTTTACTTAAAATTTTATGAATTTACACCTAACCTTTGAGACAATTATCAAAAAGGTATTTTGCATATTAAAAAATAGTTTACTACATTTTTTTCTTTCTTTCATTTATATATTTATTTTTGCTTATTTTTAAGTAAAGATGTAAAAAAAATATTTACATTATTCTTGTCACAAAAATAATTTATAAAAAATGAATAATGTGTCATTAATCCAGTAATTATAGGAATAAACAGCTTGAAATAGTTTTGCAAGTTCAATGCTTAAAAAATACTGTATCAGTACTATTTAAAAAATATCAAATTCTTTTGATCTAACGATTCTTTCTAAATTTCATGCATTATTTAATACAGGTTTATTTTCTTATAAAATTAAACTCCTACAATAACTATTTCCAAAAACTAAGCGTCATGTTTTCTTTACAAAAATTTTTGTTTTCTGTTACTTCAATCTGATAAAGAAATGTAGAGGAAGGGAAAATAATGACGTAGATTTCGCATTCCCTCTCCTTGTTATTATTATTTTTTTAACTTCTACAAGTATTTTATCGGCGATCATAAACATATCAACGAAAGTATCATTCATTTCTCACGCCTCGCTAATGAGAAAATACAACTTCCTCTTTTTTTCGTGAAATCCTTTGGTGCAAGAATTCCCCAGATAAGGACATAGGGGAAGATCTTATCTTTGTTGACTTTCCCAAAATCTAATTATATGTGCTGATTTCCTCTGGTTTGAATAATTTTTGTAGTTTGTTATTTCAAAAGTACAATCGCAAGGAAAATGGATTCATAATTTTATAATGCCGATTTTTCATCACCTCTTATCTTTTAAAAATTTAATTTAGTTTATCTGACCATTTCTTTCTTATTTTTTTTTTTATCTATATTTGTTTGTAAAGTAGTCACGAATTAAAGTTGTGTGCTCGAAATTATTTTACGATTATACCGTTCTTTCGGTTTATCTGGTTGTAAATATTTTTCTTTATGTTAAACTACGTTTCTAAATCAATAGTATCCTATAAATCTTCTGTTAACTGTACCTTTTTATATTTATAGGTTCTTAGAGCGTACTATAGAAAAGTTTATGTTTGAGAGAATATTCCAATATCTTTTATTGATTAGTCTTTATTTGAATGATTAAAATATTTCTAGAGCTAACAATTAGTGTTATTGTAAAATATTATTTTATTCAGTTCTTATTATAGTATTATTTATAATACTTTTAATTGGAAAATATATTTAAAAGTATCAAATTCTTTTAAATACAGTTGTCATTTGATAAGTTCTAATAGAGTTCCAATAATATTTAAATAAAATTTTTTGATAGAATTTTAAAAAAAATTGTAGAAAATTCAATTAATATTATACATTTAATGAAAAATTGCTGATATTTGTCGAGTTAGAATCTTTTTTTTTCACATAAGGGTATTTAAAGTGGATTCTGGACCATTACAAACATTTAATCTCAAGGTGGTATTCAAACCAACGAATCGTAGGCAAGGGCACTGATCATTGGATAATCAGCTGAGAAAATCGCTAAATCAGAACATTTTTTTAGTAGTGTTAAAATTTTTTCTTCGTAAAACAACATATTAATTATTGGTTTAAGGGATAATTTAAATCTAAAAAAGATCTTTTAAAACATTCCAAAACATTAATTTTTACTGAAGTAACCGACAAATATCAGTATTTTTCTAGAAAACAAAAATCTATGAATTGCTATTTACGAAATATTCCAAACTAATATTTAAATAAGCCCCATATATTTTATCACTTAAATATAAATAAACGGAACATAATATCTTGAAAACAATAAATTTCTTTTAGTAAAACTGATTACATTTAATGCAGCTGTGTCATTTTTGAACGTAAACGTAAAAAGAAACCCACAATAGATGAAAATTATATTATTGGGCAAAAGAAAATGTGTATAATGCTAAAATTCAAAACTCGTAAAATTGAAGTTGATTCACAGTTTTCACCTTGTATTTTATTTTGAAATAATTAGTATGAAATATTAAGTTAATATACTAATTCATTTCTAAACAATCACATTTTAATCAACGTACTATTTAAGCATTTTCACTGTCGACACCGTGAAAGCGTGACGTCCCATCCGTTTCATGTATGGGAACTTGTTATTTTCGAAAGTTTCCCACTGGAACTGAGAAAAAAGGATTTCACATCTCACGAGGAAAGCGCGGGAAAATGCCTTGGTGCGTGTAAGCTGCTATTACCGATGAAACCGAACGTTACGCTAATGAGAACAGACGAGGATTATTTGATTTCAGAGGTTTCGTTCTAATTCTTATTTGGACGAAAGAAAAATTATGTAATACATTTGTCGTCAACAAGTTTTATTTAATGCAATGTAAAACGAGGACGCGGTGCTTGGCAAAGTGCTCCAAAGTTTACATTTATTAAAAGAAGATATGTTGATGATATAGGAATTTACCAATTATTTAACAGTATGCTGAATTTTTTTATATTGAAAATAGTTTTAATAATAATATATTAGTGAACTTTTTAATAAAAAAAATTTTAATTTTTCTAATTCGTGTGTAAACATTCCAAATTTTTAGGGGTGAAAATCATATAAAAATGAATACAATTCTAAACTTTATATTCTAATTTTTGATACACATTAATAGAAGTATTTGTTCCTAAATTTTCACAAGAAAAATAGATTCTTCTTATAAATAATTAAAAATTATTAAATTTAATAAGATCTTATTTTTTACGTAAAAAATGGCAAAATTAGCAAGATGTTTTCTTTGTAGAATGCTGCCATTTTTTGAGAAATAATTTATGTAGTTTTTTGTTAATAAATTTGCAATATCGTTTTCTCGAACTAGAAGCTGAAAAGTATGCACTTTGACCTTCAATTCACTGGTTTAATTACCACTTTAATAAATTTTTTTTTTTTAAACACGTTTGGAATGTTTTAGAATCTGCTTCATATCGTAAATCCTGTGGAATTAGTCTTTGAGTTTAAAAAGTGACCATAACGGGACACTAACAGGCCATTAGTATCTTTTTATTTTTTTAATGTATAATATTTCTTTTATTTTTATCAAACTTTTAATGGCAACACTATTAGGCAGCTAAATAGTATTTTTAAATTATGGAATTAAGGGACTGCAATGTTGGAACCTGATGAATGAAGGTTTCTCTTATCTCTCCGAAAGATAGTGGGTTCGCTATGTTTAATTGAACTGGTGACTAATTCCGAGAAACCTACGCACGTTAAGAAAGTTCCTAAGCTCCAACGTTTATTTATTTGTGTTATCTCAAGTATTCCAATTTAGAAATCGAATGGTTAGTAATCTGGGCGTCAGTTCAACACATTGTGAGATCAATTTCCACTAAAGGCTTGGGTTTTCGTTATAGTTCACTATCTACTTTTAATTATAGATCCCGTTCTAGTTAGCCCTTTTGTGTAAATAATGACCTTTGAGAACCAAATGAACCAGCCATCTCAAGATTCTATCTCGTCATTTGGTCGAATTAAGACGATTGACAGTGTCGAGCTAGCATTTCATCAATTATAATAGGCTACAGAAATTGTCACTATAATATAACCTAATATTTATAAACCTTAGTAAATTTTGGGAAATACTATATTTCCACATTAATTGCTGTTATTGAGCTATATTGTGTATTTTTTATTTTCAGGATCGGCTTTGAAATGCCACGTGTGCAGCTCATTCGAACCAGGTCAGGAAGATTGTCATACTGTTCAGAACACTGACACTAAATACTTACAATTATGCCAAGCACCCACTAATGCTTCCTGTAGAATTCAAGAACAATGGGTAGAATTCGAAGTTTTAAAACGTAAGTACCAGATAATGCTCAGCTTAAATTCTATTAAGTCGCTATTTTAAAAATTTAAACTGTGAAAATTCATTGTTGAAAGTATTTTTAGAACTGATAATAAACTTTTAAAGTAGGCAGAATCATGAAATTGCAGAAAAGAAGTTCCTGCAATCAATACAACATACACGCAGTTCAGTTGAAAGATCACGCATAGGCAAAAGTCAGGAATAAAACGTCACAGGCAACATGAACATGCACAAAACACGTGCAATGATCACGCACAGCACGAGACTACTATAAAAGAAAGGACAATGGCGCAATTAAAAATATTTGTTGCAAGTGAATTGTGGAAGAAATCACCTGGAAGACTTCAAACGTAGCGGCTTGATCGTAAAGTTAGAGGACCCTTCCTAAGCATAGAGTGACCAGTGTAACTGAAGAGTTCGGAATCAACAAAAGTTGTCGTTTCGCATGTTTGTAAAACCTTCCTAAACACAGCTTTTAGGGAAATTGGAGGTAGTGGCCCCAGGTATATATCTGTAATGGATGACTTGTATATCATTCTATCAGCGAAAAGATCCCCAAACCAGTTAGCTCAGCAACTATTTACAGCAACAAGTATCGTAATTTACAGTGTTACTTTTAAATATTGCTTTTTCGCCCGCCGTCTTGAATGCTGGATCTTTTTTAAAGTCGGCTATCGGCGCCACAGTTTAAATTGGTGCCGGAACAAAAAATCTGGACAACTTATCTCATCAATTGAGTCTTGTATAATACGAAGGAGGAGGCCGCGGTGGCCTGGCAAGTTAGGACACATAGCTACCGTAAGGTAGTGAGATCGAATCCCGGCTTATCCGAAGACACGTCATGTTCTCTAATGGCAAGTGGGGCACGTAAAATATGTCGTGATCGCAATGTCCTCCATGTTCCCATTCCAAATTAATACTTCTGGGAGTTAGAAGCCAGACCTTGAGCCTTCTTTGGCTTCTAACTATAAATTGAAAGACCCAGATGGTGCTACCATCCATGAGCGAAAGTCGTATTTCCACCCTCGTAGTGGGGTGCTCAGTCCAAAAAAGGAAGGCGCTCTTTCTGTCTCTTCAGTCGTTCAGTCTCTGGCGGACGGGCTTGGTTTCGCCTAGTGTCATATGTAACTACAACACGAAGAATAGTCGTTTCAATGCCATATGGGATTCTCAATGCCTATTGATTTAGAAAAAGGTCGGGACATCGTTAGATTTCAGTGACATCCCGGAAAGTGACCATTGTGGTGGTTCTGGAGTTGTTGTCTGTAGAAGCATTATTCTGAACAGGCGAACTTAAACTCAATATTTTCGATTAGTTCTGTAGTTAAAAATCTCTGTTGTAAGCAGCAGATCCTTCCCCATGTGCCGTTAGCGTTCGCTTCGTTTTTATGAATTGCAATGCGCAGTTACATCTGACTACTGTTCAGCAGTAAAGGGAAGACATCACTCAAGTGAATTGGTTAGCGTACTCCCATGATTTCATAGAAGATTTGTGGAATGCTTTGTAAAGATGCCTTGTGGCATGATTACATTTTCCAAGGAACGCCTAATAACTGAAACATGTGCTGATTGAGAAATGGACTTTTACTTCATGAACTGTTGGACAATAAAAGATATTTTCAATTTATTGATGCAAACACAAACGTAACAAATAAATGTGCTCAAAGCAGTTAAAATGCAAATAAGTAAAATTAATGATGAATTGAATTTTAAATGGAAAATTTTCTTTTACCATAAAAAAATATAATTAATAATCTATTCTTTTGCTTAAATTTAAATCTTGTAATTTTGACTCTTCGTTTCATAATTGTTAAAGATTTTTTTCTTTTGATAATGGGAAAATAAGTTTATAAGGTGGATATTTTCTCTGGAAAACAATATGTAGGGCTTGATTGAGAATTTTGTGGGTAAGGTCTGTTGATGTTCTTAACAATTTATATTTAAAGTCTGTTATTATGCGTGTGTGACTTTTAGAAATGAAGAAATCGGTTGAAATAAATTGAAGTTTTTTTTTTTTTATCTAAACAGTAAAAAAAAATATTCAGCATATTTCTTTTTTCTTTCTAGAAAATCATGATAAAAGGACCATTCGACAATGTGCATCCACTGATTTTGACACTTCTCGTCCTTGCTACTACAGAGCCGGATTTGGCGGCAAAACAAACGTCTGTAACTGCATTGGCGACGGCTGCAATTCTGCTGGACGGACTGCTTCTGCCTTCATTGTGACACTAGGAACATTTTTCATCCTCAAGATGCTGTTTTGATTAATTTAGACTTTTAAAATTCAAAAAAAAATTAGCTTTGTACAAAATTATCTTCTTTATTATGCAGTTTCTAGGCATCTTTATATTTTTAAAAAAATTTCTTTTTCATCAAAAATCTTTCTTATTAATTAAAGAATAGAATCTCATCATAACATAATGCAGCTGTTAATTAGCCTTTTATCATAAAATTTTAACTTTACATTTTTGAATCTAGTAATTTTTGAGATCCGCCATGTATAGTCTAAAATATACCATAAGAAAGGTTATATATTTTATATAATAAATAATAATTTTTTTTATGAAATAGGAAATTATTTATATTCGTAACTAAAAGGAATTTTTTATGGTTAAAGTGTATGTGTTTTTATGCATTTCATTTTTTTTTTTTTTTTAATTCTCCATCGATTTTTCTCAAGTGAGAGCTATTTGTTGTTACAAGTTTAAACTCTGAAATCTTTTGATGTATTAATTGAAGAGCATGTTGCAACATGTAATATGAACTTTTTTTTTTATCCAAATGTTAAATTTGAATACTTAAAATATGTGTATTCAAATTTCACCATGTGAAGCATACAAATTTGTTTCTGCTCATTTGTATATGATGTTAAGTTTAATCATAAACTTTTTTTTTTTTATTCGTTTGATGTGTCTTGTTTAATATCTCAATCATATTTTCCATTCTTCTTGACTTTTTATTATTCCACAGTGTTGTAATTATTATACTTATTTATAAAAATATCATAAAATAATTTTTAATCGTCTAGAATTTATGTGTATAATATATTTAATTACTTGCTACTATTTCTGCATTCAAATTACGTTTAATATATTAAACAAAATACCGCTTTTGTAAAATATTCTATACATCTAAAATATAGCAGCGTTATCCTCATGCTAATTAATAGGACAAGAATTGATAAAATCTATTTACGAACAATATGTCAGAAATATTTATTTTTCACATGTCTCTTCGCAGATATATTTTAAAATAATTGATAGACTTGATCTATAACTAAACTAATTTGAAGTTCGCTCAAAAAACTAACTTTTATTCAGGATATGAATTCGGAAAAAATGTGTTCTTTAAAGTAAGGTTATTTTGCTTAAAATTTTCAAGCTATTTTACATAACAGAATTATAAATTTTTGGCACATTGAGTAGTATTTAAAAAGCCAGTTTTAGCATTTATATTTTTAAAATAATGATAGAATAAATATTTATAAATGTGTGTATTAAGGATTTGTTAGTAAATGAATATTTTGGTGATATTAATATTTGTTTGTTAATTATACTATCTAATTAACAATTATTTGTAGATAGACTATTGATAGTGAAAAGAAATATTTGCATGACCTAGTAGACTATCCTATGACCTAATATGGTAGAAAGAATCCTATGTAAGGTTTGGAACTGTGGTTTCGTTTTAAAAAAAAATACGTTATCTCATGCAAAAACATTGTAATTGACTTCATTTTCTTTGTTTCAGTTAATTAGTAATGGTATGAAAAATAATTATATTATTAGAGTAATTTTTCAAAACAAACGGACTTCGCAAACTGTCTGCAATGTATATGCTGCTTTAATCAATAGAATCTATATTTGTCTCTCGGAAAACATCTTGCAATGCTATTCAACAGAAAGATGACTTCCAACATGAAATATCGTGGTTAATTTAATATCTGATCTGGGTGTTTTCAACATGCGTCAAATCTGATTTTTTTCATTACATATTAAGTTTATGTACATCTTTCCCGAAATGTTTATTAGAGAACTCTAAGAAATACATCTGATATAGATATTTAGTCAATGTAGTAAACTTCCACACATTCAAATGTATTGACCATATATTAAAAAAATACTAGTTCTAAAATATTTATTTATATTTACAAAAATTAAATACATAACGCTATTTATGCATCCATTCATGAAGTATAGCGAACATGTAAAACGGCAAAACATTAGCTCTATTTCAACTGACGCCAATGCTGCAATTGGTCACTTTAACTTCGCATAGTTCCTTAAGGACACTTCGATGCTTTTAGAATAGCATGAGAAGACATAACAAGTGGAATATAAAAAATAAGAAAATATTTGGCGCCAGAGATTTACGCCTTATTCTTTTGTACTTCACATTTCTTTAGATGACAAAAGCCACATTTTCAGATTCATCGTCCCATGTTTGGTACTCAGCTATGGTTCCAGTTTCATATCTTATTGTGCTAACAGCCGCCGTGTATGTGTTCTTCATCAACATGGCTACAGTCATTGGTCCTACACCTCCGGGGACTGGAGTGATATAGCTCGCTTTTTCTATCACTCCTAGAAGATAAAAAAACATAATTTTGTTTAGAACAAAATTTGGAATTTGCTCATTATCGTTCTTAACAGCACATGAAAAGATTTATAAATATTAAAAATTCAAACATAAAATTGACATTTTGCTTTTTAAAACATACTCATGGTTAAGAAATTATGCTAAATTTCACTTTTACGTTAATTTCATTGCCATATTTGTGTAATCTTGAGAATGTAGACAGCAAAATATTTAGTAGATCGTTTTAAAATGTAGTTATTTCTCAAATGTTAATTGCCTCTTTTACGTCGTAATTATAACGAGGATAAATGATCGGGAAAAGAATGGTAATTAAAACGACGAGCATATTGAAATCATTAAGAGAAAAGATTGGTTAAAGTTTACTTAATACAACTATATATAAAATTAAAATGGCTCGAATTTAATTTTTTGAAATACCTGGATCAAATATTTATTGGCCACCTACCATGTCTAGTGGTCAGAGTGCCTGATTGCGGATTGGGAGGTCCTCGGTTCGAATAACATTTTAAACCACATTGTGCGAAAATATATGAAGTTAAAAGTAATGAAGTTATACGCCATAAATTCTAATCTGTTAACTAAAATATTTTGTTGAATATATCTCTGTCAATCAATAATTTTACATATTCTTCAGGGCTCCTTAATTATAATTAACTTAATTAAGTTATTGAAAATTTCACTGTTCTATGAGAAATAAAAGGAATTCTTTAATACAAATTTAAAATCCAATCAAACCGAAGGCCATCTTTGATAAAATTTGTGTAGTCAATAAGGTAAAGTCCGCCTCTTGCTGTGCATTAGTTTGTTATCAATATCATCAAAATGCCTTATATAATTCTTTACTTCTATTAGCGTTAACATCCTGAGTACCATAACTTAATTTTTTCATGAAATGTACTTGAAGTGATGAGCACGATGATATGATACCAAACATTTATCACACGAAAACCTTGATTAGTATTGATTTATTAGAGAAAATCTGTCATTCTGAGAAAAGCGATATCAATTATTTACATTACATTTCAGAACACTTCACTCACAGAAAGGATGGCCTCATGTTTTGCATAAAAACATGCCAAATCTGAGTTTATTTTTGTTGTATTAAACTGATGTTCCAAACTTTTTCGTGCTATATCTGTTGTAGGAAGAGATAATAAAATTTTGTTTGGAGCAGAATCTTCGAACTTATAATACAAGTCATGTTTTATTTCGCAATTTTGACCGCATAGATTACAATTAATTTAAATTATAATTAAGGCTAATTTGAACTGCTCTCCCCGATGGGCTGTCATGACACACTTAGTTTAAATTAAATAGTAAATACTTTTTATTCATCAAAATTTTTTTTCTGAAAACTAGATATATATATTCCACCCAAAATCTATGACTGGCTACAATGGTTGATCTTAGCATGCTAGTCTATTTGCAAACCAAACGAGAAAAGTGTATGTTATTATATCGTGGGGTGATTTACAAATTCTGCGACCCGGGTGTCGTTTAGTCAATTAATACATCTAGCCTGAAAACAATATTTGGCAAGCTGTCTAACAATGGGCAGCCTCATTACATATTGCTGGGAATAATTAAGAGACATAAATTTCTTAGAAAGACACTGATTTATGTACTGATCAAACTATACAGTGTGAAAAGTCAAACAGTTAACGGTAACTGGAACTTTTGATTTCGTTATCTGCCGGGGTGGAGAGACGGGATGGATAAGTAGTGTCAGAAAGAGAAGAACGGTATATCGTTTTGATTACCAGGGGTAGTGGAAATATATCTATTTATCTTTTATATATTTTTAAAACGTGGATAAATGTCTAAATTAATGTTTAATAAATGTGTCATCAAAAACGAATGTTTTTTGTGTTATTCAAGGAGTTATCATGGAGACGAAGGGTCGTGAGAACACATACAGATTTTATCTTATATCTTTAGAATATCATTATAAAACATACAATCATAGATGAAAAAAGAAATATAAAAAAAAATAATTACTCATAAAATTTAGATAATCAATAACAAATTAAAGTATTTGACTGTGATGTGTTCACAATAGTATAGTTTAAATTTTAAAAAATTGTGCTGTCTTCCATAAATATAACTACATAAGGCAAATCGAATAAAAATAATTATAATAAATGTGGATTTTTAATAATTTGAAGAAAAATCTGTTCCGTAAAAGACAACTGTTGTTGCACCAGTATGCTTCCCTGTACCAGCTGCTGAGTTGGGCTCTATCAGTTAGATAAAAATATTCGGGTGGAGTCTTTATATTTTTGAATATGATACCTGCCATCCCCAAAGGTATCATTTCACTCGGAGGATATTGCGACCACGACCAATTTAATGTGTCCAAACTGCCTTTAGGGAAAACGACGACGGATCTAGGGTTCATTAGGATTTAAATTTACGATTTATTAAAAAATTTCATTAAAAAAATACCCGAACTTATGCTTTGCCATCAATGGATTTTGTGTTATTAAATTACTAAAAATTTATTTTTATTAAAATAAAAGTGACATTTAAAACTAAACGTATTTGCTTAATTGAGATTCATTATGTGTATACTTTATTAATTGCAAAGTTTTCAAATCTAAAAATACAGCTGAATTATTATTTTGAACACTTAAATTTGTTTTCAATTGTTTGAGTTCAATCCTTTCCTCTACAAGGTCTAAACCCTTTTTAAATTTGAATAATTAAATGGTAGAGACTTAATTAGAATTTACGCATTTATGTTTCCATTTTGTAACAAAAATATTCATTCAATGGAGTTTTTCCTAGATTGAAACTGAATTATTTAAATATTAACCATATGATTATACTTCGAAATATACAGGGTGATCTTTTTTAAAGTGGCAGTGTTTGGAGCGCGATCTAATAGCTGAAATATCACCGAACTTGGTAATTAAACTAATCAAAACGTGGGAAAAAGGATTCCGTAAAAAAAAATTTAGTTCCAAAAATTGCCGCTAGGGTATTTTGTGGCGTTAATGTAGTATACAATAACGATGATTAAACATAAAACAAGGTATCAAAGAAAAATGCAAATGTTGTGCGATGACAGCACTAGCAATAGGGGTTGTAAAAGCAAATAGTAGACAGCTCTGACAAATAATCTCAGCTGAAGTAAACGAGCTCCAGTGGCCATGCCTCTCACGTTACAGGAACGTGCGTTACTGGTGAAGCTGTATTATTTGAATCAATGTAATACATCCACAGCTCTTCGGGAATTTCGAACCAGAAAAAAATTACGTATTATTATTGTTATTTCTGAGAACGGTGTTCACATTGAATATGGTCTAATTCCTAACGGGAAAGTTAATGTAGTAAATAAACATTAATAATTTAACTGTATGATTGTATGTGTTAGTATTTTTCTTTTTTGACACTTTATACATTTTAAAGCGTATATAAAATACAATAATACATAAAATGCCCTAGTGGTGATTTTTGAAACTTTTTTTAACGGAATCCTTTTTCCCATGTCTTGATTAGTCTAAATACAAAGTTTGGTGCCGTTTCGGCTATTAGATCGCGCTACAGGGTGCTCCAAACACTGTCATTTAAAAAAGATCACCCTGTATATTTCCGTATTAAGCATTCTAATTTATGAATGTGATTAGTTTATTACTTGAAGATTTCCAATAAGAGACTACCACCTGATAATGTGACTGTAATCCCATCACTATTCCGATGAAGATTATAAAATTGTTACTTACTGTCAAAATCCACATCTCCAACCAATTTGGATTTTCCAGTTTGAGGATCTTTGATTCTACTAATTCCAACGTCAATAACTGCTACTCCTTCTTTAACCATGTCTGCTGTAATCAGATGAGGTATTCCCGTTGCAACGACAAGGATGTCTGCCATTCTTGTGTATTCCACTAGTTGTTGTGCCGGGGTGTGCCGATGGCAAATGGTAACAGTGGCATCCCCTAAGGAACAGGTATGGTTAATAAGTTAATAGTCTTAAAAGAAATTCACTTTTTCAATATTTGGATCTTTTTAATATTTTTCTTACTGTACAGTCATTTTTCTTAATTAATAAAATTTTAATTAATAAAATAAAATGTTATTTCTTTAATATAATTAAAAATTTGGATAGAATCCTATCTCGCCTCACTGTTTGGTGAAAGCAGAAAAAATGGCGATAAACATACTAATGTAAGGTAAACAAAAAACATACGTAATACGAAAATAATCCATTTATTTTCATTGAAACATTAATAAAAAATATATAGATTTTACTTTTAAATGCGTAAAGATTCGTTATTAAAAAAGATTAAGAACTTAAAAAAAAGGTTTTATTAAAATCTTCTAGGAATTATTACTTTTATCGCTCTTGGCGATGAGGTTGGTCCAAATAGAATTCAACCAAAATTTGAACCGGAATTAATTTTAACCCCTTATTCGACATAAGAACTCATAATTATTTTGTAAGCAAAATAGAAGAAATAAGGATGATATAAGAAAATTGTCGTTTAATCTTTTAATAATCCCGAAGTTTCTTTAGAATGAGAATAATTACGTATATGGTACCACCAAATAATTATACAAATAGGGATTACAGTTTTTTCATTAATAGTGAATCATGTTCTAAAATATTAAAAAGTAAATATTCTAACTTCTCATGGAAAATATTTCGTACTGCTCAATATGTTAAAACAGAAAACGTAAATTTAGAAGTTACTTTCATTTTAAAAACAATTCATCGTACTATTGACGTAATTTTATGGAATGCAAACAGAACATTACGTTCATCCTACAAATTTTACGTAAGTTACTCATCAATATTCCATACTTTAACTATGCAGCTGCAGCCTTTTCACGATTCATTGACGTGTCAGTCAGTTACAGTTACGAAAGTAAACAAACACTTCACTTTTTTGCCTAAAAAACTGAGCACCTGTTAAGGCCCTGATTTTCAAAAGAATTCTAAAAATAAATTTTTTGCATTATTACCGAGAAAATAGTTCTATTTCCTGATATGTTTAGGAACACTTCATCTCTGAAATAAACAGGGTCAAATGGCCAGAACAAGACAGTCAGATGAACATAGCCATAGTTGTATCATTGTTTTTAAAAGAATTTCAAAACAATTGCCATTTCTAAGATAACAAACTCTAGAGAAAAACTGTTTTTTTTCCTCACATTCAGCCATAGTGTCATTTAAAAATTCAAAGGCACTTGAGGCAGTGTATAGTCTAGAAAATTTATTGTTGTTTGAACGAATTTGTATTAAAAAGTAAAGATTTTAATATATTTTTACAATAATAAAAATAAGTTTACTTGTAAATTCCTGAAAAAGATGATCATTTACAAGTCAGAACCTAAGCATACTTGAGGAAAATATTACCGATTCACGTCCATGTTTTTCACAAACTTACCCTCTACATATAATTTTTTGCTGATGTAGCTTTGCAACATGATATGATTAACGCCAGTAAATGATTCATAATTTCAAAGTATTCCTCACTATTTTATTTTCGATAACACATTTATTCGATCAATAAAAAGCATACAGTACCTGCTTGTGTTTCCCCAATTCCATCAGCATGCAACAACATGGCCATGGGCATGCCAACATTTTTAGATCTGCCACAAACAACTGCATTCTTCCCAAATGTTTCGATGCCTAGAAAAATAAAAAGTGATATTAATCCTGTTTTCGTCAGAAATACTGAAATCGAAACGAATTAAGCATTTTTCATAAATATTCTAATTAGATTTTTGATTGGAATCGAGAAAAATAGAGTTCTAAAATGAAAGCCAAATGGATAACAAAATTACTATTTAAAAATTCATTTTTTCCTATTTAATATTTATGAAATGTCATGTTCATATGCTACTAAAAGAAAATGGCTTATGTAAATTTCATTGTTTTAATTTACCAAAAAAATAATGATAATAATTAATATAAGTGCTTTAAGGTACTTTTCCATTTCACCGGCGCAGGTGATAATGTCGCCAAATAGTACTAACAACCGAAACAAAATATCGCAGCCATTTTCCACCACCATTTTTAACTTTTTATCTCTTACAAACATTTTAAATACAATGGAAAAACATTTATTTCTCCAAAATAAATTTTTTCAACTAACAGTTATTTCTTTAGCTGTTTCCTGTGATTTGTCACCAAAAGTGTCAACATTCCAAGAATTACGTCAGCGAAATGGAATAGCATTCTTTTTTCTATTTGTACCATCCATTCCAGCGTGCCGAGCTGGCAGCTGAACGGAAAGGGCTCTTGGCTTGGCTTCGATAACAAAGAAAAAAATTCATTAAGAAGTTATTGTTTTATATAAATGTTCATATTTTAAACAAACTTAATACTTTTCATTGTTATTTAAAAAAATGATAACATGGCTTGGTATAATTATGTTATGCATGCGTATGTATTTATTTTTGATAAACAACAAACTCTAAATTTTATTGATATAAATTAAAACATGGTTATATACAAACTTTATTCAAGTTCTGTATATTTTCAATTGTTATTTTTAAAAATTGGCTTAGTGACATTAGTTAATACAAACTTTTAAAGTTATTTGCTTAGTTACAACAATACGATAATGAGTCTTAAAACCGATATTAGATAACTATATTGATCATTGATTCAAGTGCACGATTGATAATATTCAATCAGATTAATGGCTACTTTTGTCAGACCAAGTAAAAATGATTTTTTTTTAGCTGACACTAACTATTTAGTATAGGATTGTCGCTTTCTTGTTTGTCACAATTAAAAAAAATCAAGTTAATCGGCTTTTTTTTTTTTAAATACCAAATAAGGAAGGTTAAATTGCGGTTTAGGTCCCCTTCTTCGCCAACTCGCAAATTTGAAGCGCTTTTTTGCGCATGCTCATTAATTACTCTTTTGTTTTAGCCTTTTCATTGGTCGCTTCAAAGTTTCACTTTGAATTAGCAATAGAATTTTCGCCATGGCATCGGCGTTTGTAAAAACGCGCCAAGCAGGGGATCTAAGGCACATTTTCACCACTTATTTTAAATACTTAGTCAATGACTAAAGTGATGGTTAAACTGTGAACTGCACTTCACCTGATCTACGCAACAATTCCATGATTCCCAAAGGTGTGCAAGGCATAAGGGCGTTCATGTCCAAGCAAAAACGTCCAACGTTCACCACATGGAATCCGTCAACGTCTTTGTGGGGTGCAATGGCGTTGCAAATTTTCCTTTCACTCATGTGAGAGGGAAGAGGGAGTTGGATCAGGATCCCATCGACATTGGGGTTGTCGTTTAATTCTCGAATTATATTGAGCACTTCCTCTTCTGTCGTCTTGGCTGAACGATAGATGGTCTCACTAGAAATACCTGAAAACGACAATAAATAGGAATGAGGACTTTAGAATAATGAATGATATTTTTCTGCAGAAGATAAAATTTTACAAAAATGCAAAGCATACCCGTTTTCTGAGCTGCTTTCAATTTATTATTGACATAAATCGCACTAGCTGGGTTGTCCCCTACCAGAAGGACACTTAGATGTGGTCCACGATTGCCACGAGCTAACCACCGTTGGATGTCCATTTTAATTTCTGCTTGTATTTGAGCGGCAATTTTCTTCCCATTAATAAGCTTAGAAGCATATTTTTGGCTGAAAATTAGGAAATATTCAGTTATAAAAAAATAAGTACAAAGAAACACATCATATGAAAGCAAATTTTAGAACATTCAATAAAAAAATATTTACAATGGAAATTAACAAATGGTTATTTTTGTCAATGAAAATTGGTTAACTTTTTTAGCAATTCGTTACTATTTAACAAAGCATCGTTTCTGTACAAACTTCGAAAACAAATTTTTTCTTAATTCTGTCCTACCTAACGTCCTCTCGTAGTACATATATCTAATTCAACTAATTATCTCGGATATTGTTCTTTTTTTATAAATTTATCTTACAGAAAAAAAGCTGTGAAGTTAATATGAACACAATCACATAATTCTACTAGCATTTCGTGGAGTATGATTCTTCTATTATTAAATAACGACAACTAGACCATTTACTGAAGTTCATCCAATAATGCATGAATTATTTTACTTAAAAATTAGTTCTAAACTATTCTTTCATAGTTTAATTTACCATAGTAGCAATATTTTTTTTAATGAATTCGCTTTCATTTGTGATAGTAGCCATTTTGGGGACTTTTCAACTCTTTAACAATCAAGGACTACTTTTTTCCCTATCTGTCAGGATAAAATAAAAAATACTGCTGTAGTAACAGCATGAGAACTCTCATCTAATTACATTAATTTAAATATCATAATTGAATGTAGTCTCTCTCTCTCTCATAAATTTCTATTAAATTAATTAATTTATTTATTGTTCATCGCTATTAAATTACTATCCAAAAATACTGCACGAAGTTCGGGAAACAACCCAAATGACGGTTGAATAAAATTGGTGACACGTTGTGAAAAACAACTTATATTCATAAGAAATTCGAATTTAAGTTATTATCAAAATGAAAAAAGGAAATCTTGCAAAAAAATATGTTATTTATAGATTAAAATTAATTGAAAATGTTCATGAAGTTTTCTGTATTTATAGTTGAATACTTAACCACAAGTCAATTATGAGATTTAGCTGTAGAAGAAAATTATTTACAATGAAATATTTTTTATATTCGCAATTGAAAAATTATTTAAATTTTTTTGATTTTGAATAATTAAAATGAACATTAATTAATAGTACATAATTAAATTTTGCAATTACAATAAGTACAATTACAAATAAGTACAATTAAATACAAAAATTAATAAAGTTAATTATATTCGCAAAATATGGAAACATTAGATATTTTAATTCTCAGAAATTAAAATATTTTATGTACAAACGAGAAATCCCTTTGATGCTTTTCTATAACAAAAATGAATTACGTATTTATTTTTTTTTAATTAATTGTAATAAAGATCAAAACTAAAGGGTCATCTTCGATGGCTATTAACTTAATCCTATTTCGACGGCATTTACCATAAAAAAAAATAAATAAAAAAAAAATAAAAAAAAACTAAAATAGAAGTAAAATTTGAAAAGATTTCCTTAATAAAAATATATAACTATACCTTTAAAAATTATACTAATGCAATCACGAAATTAATTAATAATAAAAATATTTAAATCTCAAATTAGTGTGGCTAACAAAGAACATATGAACAAATCTGTAATTATCATAAATGCACAGATAAATTTAGAAGTAATAAAGTTATTCAATAATTGCAAGCTTGTTCACAATTTAATTTATCAGAAAACAAGTCAAAGTATTTGAGAATTTAGACATGCGAATAAATCGCTTAGCAAATCGGATATTTCGCACTAAGAAAATTGGGGATACAGTATCTAAAATTTGTATATATATATCATCGCTTCAGGGGAAAAAATGGTGCTTAAAATTTTTATTTATATGAAACAGTTAAACTTACCTGAGGGTTGCAGTATGTGATTTTCTAACGGAAGAAGCTATAGTATTTCGACAAACAGCTACAGCTGCAAAAGCATTGCACCTGCTCAAACCTGCTGTCTTTACACAGAAGTTCAGCATGTTTGATCCGAATGGAATACTCATTATTTCACTTCAAGTCTCACTGTAATTTAATTGTGATGATGATTAAAGAAGTGTATTAAAGGAATACATTTCACAATAAAATATCGATGAAATATATCGATATAAATGAGAATATATTGATATAAATGAGAAAAATAATCTAAATTATTAGTATCAAAGATAAAAGCTCTTACATAAGTCATTAACATTACAATTAATTAATTATTTAATAAAATAACTTTTAAAATCAAACAAATATTTTTCTGATTTTTATTATTATTATCATTTATATTTAAGGCATTCAATAGAATCTCAAAATTATTTTTGATGTTCTCAAATTTTTAAAAAGTATATCATTTTTAGTAAAATCTAAATTTAACAAAATTAGGAATATATTTTCTTATTTTTCAATTATTTTCTGATTTTAATTTAAATATTCTTGCTTATAATGAAGTCATCATTGAAATAAATTATCATAATAAATCTAAAATATATAAATATCTAATCACAAACAACTCTCTCTCTCTACTTACATTGGTTATACTCATTAAATTAAATTAGGTAAGATTAAAATTATCCTTGCTTTACTTATGCATGAAAACATTACATTTAAAATAATATAGATGTTGAAAAAAAAACTATTAGATAATATTTCGAGCTTATACAGTTTCTAATTAACAAATGTTAGCCTTTTATAAAGATATGAATAAACCATTAAACATATTTAATTGTAATTTCAAATTCATTTTTAATATATATTTTCAAAATTCAAAAGTATATTTATATCAATAATACTACATTGAAATTACAAATAAATAATGAAGAATAAAGTTATAAATAAGTCCGAAATTAAGCAGCTTTGTTGCATAATATTTACAATCGTGTTTAAAATTCTGTATTTATAATTGAGATTTCTGTTAATTTTAAGATTTGGAAATTAATTTACATAAATAATAATACATTTTTGATTAGATAAAATGTTAAATTTTTATGTTTCTAGGGGCAAAATTTGTGTTACTTATATGAAATAAAGTTGCAATACTCCAACAATTTTGGTTATCATAATAAATTGCAATACTTAATTTTATTATTTAATATTAATTGTATTTTTTTATTTTAATAATTAATAATAGTAATAACTGTGTTATTTATATTACTAATGATCTTTGATAATTCAAACACTGTACAAATTTAAATTTTGTGTGAAATTTATTTAAATTTATTTACTGTATTTAATTCAAAATATGACAAAATTTAAGGAAAAAAAATAAATAAATAATTAATATCATAAAATAATCTAAATAATTATAACCGAAAAGCAAATATTAATTACAATAAAAAAAATTATTACAAATTTGAGTTTTTTTTAAAAAAAAAAGAAAGAAAAAAACGTTAAATACTATAAACTAACTCATCGCTACAAAACATTCATAACGAAATTTATAACATGTTGAAACCATAGAATGTTTAATTGAGATTTAAAGTGTTTACCTTCTTAATGCTTCAATAACCCCATAAAAGGAATATAAAGTACCATTGATATTTCCTATTCTAATATTATATATTGAGACTATATATAATATATCCTATTATTTTTACAAATATAATGAAAAGTACGTTTAGGTTAGTACTCTCACAACATTTCTTTTGTGGGTTTAACTAGAATATGAGGAAAATTGACAAGAACAGAAATCTAGGTCATAGGTTCGTTCTGGGTCGTCGGACTACTTTTGCTTTCTTTTTCATTATTTTACCGAACATAAGGTTTTGCAATAATTCCTGATGCTAAAAAAATTAATTCAGTTGATTACCAATGTGTGAAAAGTTCTTCGAAGAGTAATCAATAGTAAATGATAATTATGTTTATATTATTTTACCTCAACGGAAAAGACAGCCAACTGTCGAAATGAAAAATCAGCACCTGCAGACCGAAGACGCATGCAGCTAGGGTAGAAGCTCAGGAAGGAAGAATTCTGCACCTGAAGTTTGTATAGTTCTATAACCAGTTGTATAGTACAGTCATAACGCATATTTGTTTTGTTTGACGTTAGTCGCTTTTCAACACGGAACAACCGGTTGATGGTACAGGTTGTGAAAGTAAAAGGAGCAAGAACAATTTTACAACGACATTTCTGGTCTGAAAGAAAAAAAAACAGAGTTGCAATTAGTTTCTTTTATAATTGATCGAAAACGAAAATATCGCCAAACTGGCGTTTAATCACAAATACGAATAAATCAATAACATGTTCCATGGGAATTAAAATTATAATATATTTTTTAATATGTAATAACTTTGCACTTTTAATAATTTTACATAAGAAGGAATAAATTTACCACGACACCTCTGGTCAGGAATAAAAAATTAAAGACGTTAATTTCTTTTATAATTTATTGAGGGAAAAATGTCACCAAACAGGTGTTTTTTCATACGGATAAATCATAAACATGGTTCATATGAGAATTGAAATTATTTATTCTTTTTCGTATTTAATTGTAATAATTTTCTAGTTTCAAGTCACATAAAAACTGAAAAAATAATTGAGTTTAAAAAAGACAACATTACTAATTAAAAACAGTAAACCAATTCCGATGACAATATTAAAGAACGGTACTTCTGCATTATCGAGTCGACCATTTCAGCCAGAAAAAAATAAAGCTGCGATTTAGTGACGAATGTTTTAAGTGACCGTATCGGAAAAATGCGTTAAGGGGTTAATATAAAATAATACATGCCCGTGTCTCACACGGGCGCTCTTGTATCTCGTGTTATTTTATTTCTAATGCCCGTCTGAGATCCGTTTCAGTAAAAATAGTTAAACCAAATTATAAATAAACTTATTTAACATAGATGGCACATGGATAATTTTTTTACCATTTTTTTTCTGAAAAAAACTCATTCTTTAATGGTGTAAACGAGGCAAAGAGTTTTAGCTTTTAACCGCAACATTTCGTGACATATTTTAATGAAAATGCTCTTCGGGATTATATATAAGAATCAATGTATTCCAAAATTAGTATCTTCACTGACACTTAAATGTCTATCATTCTTCTCTTATTGGGCAGTAAGGACTGGTTTCGAACTTGGAACCATCCATTTCGTACAGGAAGTTCTTGCTACTAAGCCATGGTGAACATAATCTATGACGGAGACAGCCTTGCAAAACTTTGCAATCTTTTTATTCTATTAAATATAATTAGCTCAATATCACATAAAAAAAATAAATGCAAAATAGATTTGAAAAAATATAAACATGTTTCCAATTTTTGGTTAGATGTATTCATTGTATGTGTCAAAGAAAGCGAGTCAGTGACACGCGTACCTGAAGTGATATTTTAATGGTTCGAGAAAGATTTTCATGAAATAACTGCTTTATTTATGCATTTAACTTCATTAAGAATGAAAAGAGCCTTGGTGGCTAGGTTAGTTAGGGCGTCGTTCTCGTCACCGAAAGGTAATGAGTTCGAATCCCGACTTATTCGAAGATCCACGTATTCACTAATGGTGACTGGGACACATAAAATATGTGGTGGTCAAAATATCCCCCATGTTCCCATTCCAAATTAATACCTCTGGGGGTGTTAGGAGCCAGGCCTTGATCCTTCTCTGGCTTCCTATCTCTAAATTGGAAGACGCAGAAGGTGCTGCCATCTATTAGCAAAATTTTTTCTTCCAACCCTAGCGAGGGGGTGTTCTGTTCTTTAAAGACGAAAGACGCTCTTTCTGATTTCATTCTCCCAGTCTCAGAGGGGTGGGCTTGGCTTCGTCAAGTGTCATTAGTAACAACAACAAGAATGAAAAAATATGTGTTTTGTGCGAAGAAACAAATTAAAGCAAAATTAAATTGTTTCTTTTAAAAAGTGTGAATAAAAATAATAAAAAAATATCCTCTTAGAATAAAAAAAATAATAACTATGCGTCTACTAAATTTGATTAGCCACCATTAAGAATATATAGAGACAGATAAAGTGAGAGAACACTAAGTTACAAACAATAAAATATTTTCCTACAAAATTTCCTGGAAGTGATTATGAAGCAATCAGTTCCTATTGTTTAAAACAGCTGTTTCTGTATTATTTCAAATTTATTAGCAAACATTGTTATGGCTTGCAGCTTGCAGCACAATTTTAAAATAATCATTTCAGTTTGAGTTTTCTTTAACAATAAACTATTAAAAATTAACAATGCATGGTTTATTAGCATAGAATATATAGAGTAGTATCAAAATGTAGTAAAATTAAACTATTATAATTATGCAAATTTTGTGAGTATTAACGTTTCAGCACAACGAGTTCAAAAAATTAAATTTATCTTTTCAAAACGGTAAAAATTTGCATAAAATAAACATGAATCATTTGTTTTCAACAAACTGCTTCGTTTATAACGATTATTGTCAATTATGACTATCAAAATTGATTTTTATTCTCAGTTAACAGTCTTAACTTTGAAATAGGTGAATGGATCTGTCTTAGAAAATCACTATATACTTGATAATTTCAGTATAATTTTACTTGTATATTTGTTTATATTCCTTTATTTAATGTGAAATATACATATTAACTTAAATGAAGTTATCCTGATAAAATTTTTCAAAACCTAAGCTAAATCCCTAAAAATAAAAATCGATTTTAAAATGCATGCATCTTCAGTGGAATTTACTTGTTCCTTGAAAAATTAAATACATAAAAACTTCGAATTTCATATCTTAGCGATTATATTAGAAAATATCTTTATTTTGAACTATTTTAGATAAAAGGTTTAAAAGAACAAATTCTAAGTTTCAAATGATTATATTAGGTTGGGGAAAAAGAAATCCATTATTTTTACGTGAACTTTATGTAACTTCTTTTGGATTCACTTTGTAAAAAGGTTTAAAACAGCTTTCATGTAGATTTTTAGGTCTTGCGCGTTACGACTGCTGACATGCGGTTAACTTCGATCATTTTTGATATTTTATAGACATTTTCGACGATGCTGTATCCACATGCGAGGTGCATCTCTAACATCAAAAATACCCGAACGGAATCGACGAAACAAAAATGATACGTAACTGGTTGTTACAGTTTTATATAGGACGATAAACATCTTTTACAATTTTAACCACCCGGCTATCTTTTTCGCCGTTATAAGAGAAAAACGAAAATGTATCGAGTTTTCTGTTTGCTGTCTTCCATTTTTAAAACCTTGTACTCGTAACTGAATGAATCAAACAAAAAAATAGCAAGAGGATATTTTAGTGTCAAATGTCACCTTTCCAACGAGCATAAATCTGAAATTGTTTTATAGATACCTCACGAGATATCAATCACTACAGTGATCTACCGAAAAAATAATGGATTACTTTTTCCCCAACCTAATATTATTTAATCATATTGTGTTGTTCGGAAAGTCATTTCGTTTTTCCATTTCAATTTTTTGCTAATGAAAATCAACCATTTTATGAGTATGAAATCATGCTACGAACAGAAAAATGCTATTAAACTAGAATTGACAATATACAATTCAATAAAATATTTATTTGCTATACGTTTTACGTTTTCATATAAAATGAAATAACTTTCCGAATAACCGAATATGTAGCCAGTTCTTAAAGTTTATTCTTCCACATTTCATAATTTTACCAAGAGCTGAATTGTGAGACAAATGATATATTTCAAAACTCCATCTGACCTTCACCAGTTCAAAATGGATTTTGTTAACGAGGGTTGCCATTTCAGTCTAACTTGAAATTTGAAAAGGCAAACCTTATTTTGAAATCCTGTTTGTTTAATTTGTATGGCATTTGTAAATGAAAGAACCAAATATGCATTCGCAAAAATTTTGTCGTTTTCAAAGACAGAATTTTCAACAAATAATTTAAAAACCTGATTTTTTGAAATGTAATGTGCATTTTTCATCAGGATTAAAAAAATAAATTTTCAAGTAAAGTGTTACATGAAAATTAAATAAGTTTGCTGAAAACCTTTAAAACGATCATTTTTATTATATGTTCAACAAGAAGAAATTTATCACTTTTGATTGTATTATATTTTATTTCAAAATTGAGTGCTTTCGTGCCAATAAAAACAGAAAAAATATTTTTCAAGATGTAAATGTTTGGATAATTCTGCGAAAGTATTCGTATAAAAAATTAAACAAAGAAATTCGACAAAATTATTATAAATATTATATTTTTTGTTTTCCACAACATTTAAATAAATATAGTAAAATTATACGATACAATTTCTGTTCAAACTTTTTTTCAATTAGAAAATTTATTTTCATTTATTTCTTTATTTTCGTTATTTAACATTTATTTAATTTCCACAAGAAAATTCCATCTCTCACTTTTAATTTATCCCCTCATTTGAATAAAATACAATAGCATTTAATATTGTGTTTGAATTTGAAAGCATGAAAAATAGAAGGTAATCTAAGAGATTAATAATTATTAAGAGATTAATAAATAATATGGTTGAGCGCCAAACAAAACTATAAGAAGAGAGGAATTATTATTTTTTAACCAGGAGCTCACCCTGATACTGGTCTTCAAAGCAAAGGGTTTCGAGTTTAACCAACCGCTGATGAACAACAGGAGATAAGATATAGTGCTTCTACTTTTTGCATGCAAGTCAATCAAAGTGAGTGCTTGAAAATTTTCCCTTTCAGTGAAAATTTCTCGCGGAAGTCAACTTAACAATGGAAAATAAAATGCCTCAAAATAAATTTAGGTTATTAGATGCCCATTCCGCGAAATCAAAAAAATTACATTTAAGCAATTTTTATGAATTACAGAAACAAATAAAATGTCATTTTATATATTAACCAGTTTAGTCTGGCTGTGTAAAAAAAAAAAAAAAAAAAAAAAAAAAAAAAAAAAAAAAAAAAACTTTTTTCACGATATTGACATCCATTGCATAATTGATAATTAAAATGCAATTTATTGTAAACTCAATCTTTTATGCTTTCAATAATTTAGGCTCTAATTTAATACATAAAATCTCTTCTTATGAACTTTTTCTGCGAATTTTGAAACTGCCAACAAAATCGAATCTTAACTACTATCTTTAACTAGCAAATTATCTAAGATAGAAAAAGTCGTACATTTTTATAGTTCACATGAGTACATTTTTTATAGTTTTTTCTTAAATTAATAAAAATATTCAAATTGTTATGTAAGCATTGTTATATCCCTTGTCCAAGAGCACATTTTATAAAAAGAAGTATATATGTATATGACCCACTGTGTCACATTGAAAAAATTCTGAAAACATTCAATTACGTCAACAACTTTTTTTTTTTCCAGTTAGTATATAAAAAAAATCTTTAACCTTTTTATTTTAATATTTTTGTTGCCGATTACAATTTCATCTGATCTAAATACAACAACGATCGTTTTTTTCCAAGATTATATCATCGATAGCTGTATATACCATTAAGAGTTAATTTATTTCTTAACTAATTAATATGTTTCTTAATTGCTAGTAATTTGTTAATTTGATCGAATCGAAGCATAATTATTCATATTTTCTGCTAAAATACGACTGGTTGTTAATACATTCGAGGCTTAAAAATTATTCTCAAGATATAGTTTAAAGTCAGAAATGTTGGAAATAGACTTGATTACACTCTAATACTTTTCTCTGTAGAATAAAATATAAAGCGTTATCAATTACTAGTTCTTAATAGGGAGTGATTTGAATGTAAAAATAATCATAATTCTTATTTTGAATCACGATAATATTCTTCTTAATAGGTATTATTTAACATTTTCAAATATTTAACTATTTATCTATACTTATATAGCAACATATATTTTGTTATTAACAAAGTAAACAAAAACAGAAAAAGATCTATGTGTGTGTGTATTTTCATTTTAATTTTAAACTTTTGAAAAAATAAAGTATTTAAAACTATTTTTTTACTATCAAATAAGTTCTGCTAACAGCAAGCCTATTATTTTAATTAATTATTTAAAGACAAATCATTTTATTGAAAATATATATATAAATTGCTCACTTTTATTATGAAAACTTAAAACTATCGTTCGGAATATGCTCTATATACAATTAATTGTATCAAATGATTTAACAAATTTTCTTAATAAAATTGTAAGCATTTAGTTTCCTGATTTTGCTAATTTACTTACCATTCAAAGGTTCATTTTTGCAAATGAATGAAAGTTGACAGGGATCTAATTTTCTTGAAAAAGAACCATTAAAAAAATAACCTACATTCGAGATTGGAATCGAACCTACAGACTGTTGAGCTGAAAGACAGAGGACAAATCATTCGATCGCCAGAGCAGTTAGTTTAACAGTAGTTAAAAATATGCAAAATAAAACAAACTTTTAAATAGATTATAACAAAATCCATTTCCTTATCACATAAGAATAATAACATGCACGAATATTAAAATTAATATAACAAAAAAATTGGGGTTGGAAATATTCTATCTACTACAGCTCTCCTATATTATTTTTAATTAAAGATTTTCCATACTGTTCAATATTTACTCTTAGCAGTTGTTAATATCCCTAAAGAATTCTTGTTTTCTATGAATAACAATGGACTTTCATCGCTTCTTTAATCAATAAAAAAGATACATACTTTGTATCTGAGGAAATAATGTTTAATGAAAAAACTAATATTTTTTAAAGTATTATTCCATTTCACCAGTGCAAATCTCGTTATAATGACATTTTTGGAAGCAACATATATATAAATAAATATAAAAAAAAGACTTGTGATTGTTATTTATTTTGCTTAAATAATTACATTATTTAATTTTATTTTAGAAGCATAAACATTAAGAACATTTTAGGATTAAGATAATTTACATATTTTTAAAGGATTAAAATTTTTAAAAACATGGTAAAATTTTGGAATTGCGATCGGTGATTTAATTTAGTGATGCGAATGGAAATTGTACCTTTTTATTACATTAATAATTTTTTATTAAAATACGAAAGAATATTTTTAAAATTTTTAGTAGTCGAGATAAACTCAAAATGATCACCTCATAAATAAAAAAAAATATTTAGAATTGCATTTCACTAAATCACAGATGTTTCCATTACTAAAAACTGGCGAAAATTCCGGTTTCCTATCTAATCTATTAAAAATAACCAATCAGCACATTCCAGAACGAAACTATTTAGAATATGCCTGGAGAAGGGACCTTTTCTTCAAATGCTGATGATAGGTATTTGATTAGGAATAAAATATTCGTGGTCAAATATGGACTCTTCCCAAAGGGTTGGTATTTGGTCAAATGCAAATATTTTTATCACGTGCACATCAGCTGACTAGGCGGCATAAAGGCATTCAAAACAGATCACACTCTTCGCATGTGACACACATTGGATTCTGTATTTGTTCAGGGAACTTGGAGGAGGAGTTGAATATTTTCCTCCGTCCAGATGAACTCTGGCATAAAAAAATAATAATAATAAATGCGAAAATGTTAAAATTAATGAATCAGTTTATATAAATTGATCAATACTATTAATCTGCAGTTAATTTCAAATTCTTTTTAGAATCATAAATATGGCTTCGAACGTGATATAATACAGCTTTTAATTCGAAATGATAAAACAATGAAATAACGGGTATGTAATCAAAAATAACGGGTACTCCCAGAAAACATTTTACTCCTAGATTTATACAGTGAAATCACCTCTAACTTTTTATTGTCAAAAAATCTCATGAAATCCAATACATTTTTTGTAACTTTCATAAATAGAAGAATGTTTATTTTCAAAAATTAAATAATTTACTTATTTTTTAAGAAATCGAACAGTTTTGTTAAAAAATAAATATTTACTATTAAAAATAATAAATCATGTAATTCTATTGAGATAATTGTTATGGTTTAAAAAGAATAAAAGAAATTGTAAAAATAAATGTTTTTTGATGTATTGTATTGGTATTGTCTGTAAAAAATGGAATAAAAATTATCACCTTACTCTAAAGTTACGACCACTGGTTATTCTTCTATATATGGAAAATTAAAAAACATTTCTCTATTTCCCATCTGTAAAGCAGAAAACATTTTACTTAAATTCATAAGACTAAGCACAATATTAAGAACAAACAATTATAATTCTTTGAAACTGTTCGCGCATGCACTTTAAATAACGGGTACTCCTTTGCCCCAAAAGTATTTAAATAATGATAAATTGGGATTCATACAATAAAAAAGATGGTCTAGTGATATATATTTGATGGATATTTAATATATATTTCTGACAAAATCCGTGAAAACCTAAGTTGCATTTTTTTAAATTTTTATATTTAAAAAAAATGCAATTTAGGTTAAATAGAACTTTTTAAAGAAATTAATGAATCCAATCTTCTCGAAAAACTATTTAAAATAGCTGCTCGGTTTGGGCTACTGACAAACTTAACTAAACTAATGCATATCTGTCTTGCATCATCTGTATGTTGAAGCAAATAAATTTAACCTATTAAATGCTACGGAAACATGAATTAAAGTGCAGTACTCGCGCATTATAACGAACTCGCAGAGACCAGTAAAACATTTCGTAAAATAGAAAAATAATGTTAACTATATTAAGATTTTTTTTACCAAACTACTTTTTCTTTATCAATAAAATACTATTAAGAATACACTGTAAGAAACACATATGCAAAATAAAATTCAAACTTAATGCTTACTTTTATTTTATTGACGAAAATTCAGGCAAAGTAATCAATTGAACTGTTCTATGTTTATAAAAACTACAATTTAAAAATCTGTCTTTTCAATGTATAAAATAATTTCGCTGTTTTTTCTCTTAAAGAAGTACCTAAGCCCTATTAGTCTAAGCTGCTTGTTTTGCAGATGGTCTTGGAGCGACTTCATTTTCTTCTTGTACGCGATATCTGATAGTTTTTTTTTTCCGTGCTTAATTATTACATTCACAATAATTTCATCATCTGATATTTCTTTCGGACATATCACATATGAATCCATATTCAAAAAAACCCTCGAAAGGAATTTCAGTCAGCAAATGGGTTCTTTGCCGGAGTTCCTGCATGAGTGATTCATCTTTGACCAAGTCATCAAGTAAAGTATTCATTGTTGTTACCAATGACACTGGGCGAATGAAGTCTTCCGTTTTTGAATAGAGCACCCTCATACGAAGGTGGAAGTACGACTTCGGCTCATAGATGGCATCACCATCTGGGTCTTCCAATTTTGAGATTGAAGCCAGAGAAGACCCATAGCATGGCTCCAACCACCCCCAGAGGTATTAATTTGGAATGGGAACATGGAGGACATTTTATGTGTCCCCAGTCGCCATCAGTGAATACGACGGATCTTCGGCTAACATGGGATTCGAACTCACTAACTTCCGGCAACGAGAACGACGCCCTAAACAACCAGGCCACCATGGCCCAGTAAATTATCTTGGCTCAATAGCTATGTATTTCTTTAATAAAGCCTGCTCTCTATGTTGTCTTTCCTTCAACAGCCCTTAGTGATAAATGCACAGCTCTTAGAAGGTAAATTTCATAAAGCCGCTACAATTCCAATCCCATAATCATTCTTAGCAAAAGTATCATACGATATATGCTCTTGAAGATGTTATATCTTTATCAATGGGCTGTACGACAGAAGTTAAATAGCCTTCCTATTTATATAGGGGGCAACACACAAATCGAATAAAAATCCCAAACATTAACACGAGAGTGCAGTAATCCACAACTAGAACTTTACGATTTTCCCGTAAAAAATCAAAGTCTCAGAAAATTTTCATTAATGCTGTCATTCATCCAAGCTTTAAATTCATCAAGAAATACAGATAGTAATTTTTGATTGTTTTTGAAACATCTAGGCTTTAAGTACTTTCCTATGAAAAGTATAGGATAAGTTTTGTTGTTCCATTCATATTGACTGTAAGCAACACTGATTCTTTCTCTTTGTTTTGACTTTCAAACTAACTCTTCTTTCGGGTAAAGTAAAAAAAAAAAAAAAAAAAAAAACTGTCTAGTACTTATTGAAAACATTCTTTGGGACGTGTTCGGAAAGTATTGATTTCAGAGTGTTCTTTCTTGCTATTCAAATTACGAAATTTTATTCAGTTTCACATTATTTTGTAAAGCTCAAACCCCGTCTGGTTTTTAAATTTTTGAAGACAACCGCCTGATGCTTTCAAATTAAATTTTTTGTATTCAGTTATTTATAGTGAAGGAATTGGATTTCTTTTTAATGGCATTACTATCAACAAGAATGTTCAGTCCTGTTGATCCACAGGAATGTTTATTCTTCTAATTTAAGCTTTTTCCAGTTTAGAAAGCTTTGCTTCTCTGCAATATTTTCGAAATTGAAATCTTTTGCTGGTACTGTTTCATTTTTTTCCGAGTGTTTAAAATTGTCGAGAAGCTGCTCTTAAGGATTCCATGTTTTTTGACAATTTTTGTCTATATTTTTTTACTTCTTTTAAAATTTTCTTTCTTACTTCCATTGATAAACACAATTTTAACTGCAACAAATCATCAACGGTACAGGCCCAATAACTTTCTTGATAAACGAAACTTCATAAGTGAGTCGTTCAAATGAAGCAAAATATCCACAGAACAAAGCTCAATGTTCACTCTTTCAATGCACATGCGCACGACACCACAATTCTTTCTCCTCAAATGCCTGCTCCCAGTGTCTAGGCCGCCTGCACGTGTCGCTTCGTTGTTCAAGAATGAATCAGTTTCTCAATCGTTATATCAAAAAAGAAATCAAGTTAAAAAAAAAAAAATTGAATTAATAACAGATCATAGAAAATAAAACTATTTTTCCGAAGCGAAATTTCGCAAAAAAGAAATTTGAAAATTGTAGTTTGTAAAATGGTTGTTAAAATTATCATTGAGCCTATGGTGTCAAGGTAGGGACTAGCCACTAGTTCGTAAAAACGTGAGTACTCGTAAATTGGAGGTTTGTAAAAACGAGCGTCCATAGTATAAGAAATAATGAGTTTTTGTCTAATTATATCGAACTAATTTTAAATATCATTTTTTTTTTTTGCTATTGCCATACAATTTTTACAGATAATTATAACATTTAATATAAAAACAAATCATAATTTAAATGAGTTTAAACGGACAACTGACTGAGATCCCAAGTTATAAAATACCCACATTATATAAATATTTACAACAGAAATTAAGATTTTTAAAATTTTTATATAAAAAATTAACAAGAAAACTTTGATTTAAAGAATTCTAATTTTCAAAATTTAATAATGGTAGAATGGATAATGGGGTAATTTTGGTAACTTAACTGATTTTATTTTAAATTAAACAAGTGAAAAAAAGTTGAGCTTTTTTGTGCTAGCACTTTTAATTAAACTATTTATGTAATTTGTAATTTAACTTGTGTAGTTTTAAGTAAATTAAAATTCAGATTAAACAATGAGTAAATTTTTATTGAACTCTACCCCACTTTATTCCCTAACAACCTTCCCAGCCAAAAAAATGATATTACAGCAGCAAGAAACTTTATGAAGTATCACTGTTTTCAACAGTAAAAATAGGTTTATTTATGTTACATTATTCAAATTAATTTATAGATTAGATACAAATTACCATTAGAGTTTGTCATACTTGTTAAAGCATTTTTATTTAATCATTTAATTCTGTTTTCCATAAAATACACAATTTACAGTTAATGTATATAGTTAAACCGTTCCAGTTAGTATAACAAAGTTTTACTAAAATTATTAAATCTAAAGTATATACATTTTCCCCACTTCTTTATAAAGAAATTTAAATTTGTCAAGCAAATTTGCATAAAACTATTTAAAGATATTAGATCTTAAATATAGCTTAATTTACTTATCCTTTATAAAATATGCATGCTTTTAATTTCAGATGTATAGAAAAAATATTTTAATATTAAACTATTAAAAAAAACTTTTAAATATTGTTATTAATGAGAAAATTAAAGGATCTACAACACAAGTACAATTGCCTTTTTTAAAAGATAACATACAGAAGTTAAACACAACTTCATGTCTGAACATAAAAGTTGTATTGGCTATGGGCAGTATATATATTTAATATTAATATTTTTTTACAAAGTAATTGGTAACATAGTGTTGTGACATTCACAGATAAAATAATTTTCTTAACTTGATTTCATTGGATTAATTGTATTAAGACTTTAAACATTCATGTAAATCAGAGGCTGTTTTCACAGTGAAAAAAGTAGCAATACTGATATCAAACTTGTCACAGAACACAACTCAAAAGTAAGGTCTTTGGTGTGCTGTTAAAGAGTCTTAATCTATTAAATAATTGGGAAAAGCACAGCACAGGGAAGAATTTCCTTCAATAATATTTGATAAACAATCAATATTTTATAGGTCAAAACAAACAAAATTGTATACAAAAAAAACTGTATTCATGAAATATTTTGATTTAATTTTTTAGATAAAATATTTTGCAAATTTAAGTCTAAAATTTTAAAAAGTTCAAAGAAATAAATAGAATACCATTATATAAATATAGCAATGAAACAAAAAAGAATTTAGAGATCAGTGACTGCTGTACTTTTTATTCAGTGTTTCACATAGTAAAAGCTCATAATATACAAAATTATAACTTATAAAAACTATCATCAATTACATAAAACAAATTGAAATTTATTTTCTTTTTGATTAATCCAGATATTCCAGCTTCAATGAATTAGAAATGAAACAGTACATATCTGTAAGCTCTTCAATCTAAAAAATACAAAAATATATAATTTTACTTGCATGAAAGACTCAAAAAATTACAATAATTTCTTTATAAAAATATAAAATTTTAAAAATATTTAAAAAAAATTATTAGCTACTGCCAGGTTTGAACTATAGTATAGATAAATGTATAAAACCGAATTTTTTTGGGGGGACAGTTAAGCCCTACACTTTCAAAAAATACATAAAAAATAGTTTCATTCATTTCACAAAATAATTCAAAGTTTATTCATATACTCAATGTAAATTTATTCTAAATTTACAACTTTCTTTTTTTCATTAAGATGTAATGGTATGAATGATCTACAGAGAACATGGAAAACATTTTGTAACTTTAGTTGGAGCATGAAACAAAATATTAAGTGCATACTGCATAGTGAGTATAAGTTTAAGAAAAGCATAATACATAATAAGAACAGAGAGTTTTGAATTTAAATGTTAAATTTTCGGAAGTGATCAGTTAATTGAAGTAGCTTAATACATAATAAACTGTATAAAACTTTATAGAAAATAAATTATTGTCATGCTTTCAGTGTCAGAAAAATAAAATTAAAATGCAGGAAGGAATAAAAACGGATGATGTTGTAAATAGAAAACCAGATAATATTAATGTCAAAGTTCAATCTGAAAGGAAGATTACAAAAAAGTATGATGGTAAA
>JAPDSC010073387.1:0-27390 GCA_026290005.1 Latrodectus geometricus | reverse complement strand
TATTCAATATTTTTAAAAAAACTGACAGTTTATTATTTTGTTAGAAAGTTCATGTCAAAATTACATAACGCCAGTATGTAGGAGTCTGGCAGGATATATCTAACTCCTATTATATAACACTGTCCCTCACTGTAGCTACTTTGGAAAACGCAGACCAGTTTTTCTTATCTATTGAGAACCAAAATTAAACTATGTAAAACATTGCAAAATGTTTTTTTTTTTTTTAAATTATAAATAGAAAACATTTTTAATACGTAAATTTATCGTAAAATCTAAACTAATGACTTCTACACAGAGTTATTTTGTTTCCAATAACAATATTACCTTCATATTTCTTAGATTTGTTAATGCAATTTTAAATTACAAAAATATAAAGACAAAAATAATTGTACAGAAATAAGTGTAATTTAAATTTTGTTTACATTTATATTCTTAAATTATACAATAATAAAATTTTAATAATATATAAAATTATTTAAAAATTAAGTTTTTAATAACATATTTTAAAATAAAAGTAACATATGTATTAAATATAAATTAAATATTGATTTACACTAAAAAAGAATAATTATTGCCAATAAGAAAAATTATCCTGTCAAAGAATTATTTATCATTTCCAATTTTTAGTTACAATTCATTAAATGTAAAATTTGGTCAAAAATATGTATTTGAATTCAAGATTTAATAACTGAGAAAGTACTTTTGAAACTAGGCATGAAATAAAATGAACCTTGATAAAATAGAAATGGTAATAATAATAAGGATTCAACAAATGTTAAAAAAATATTTTCATTTTTTTTTTTCATTTGCATTTAAAAAATTGTGTAAAGATTAAAAATTTAAAGTAAATTAATCAAATCTGTGAACTTCATTCATACAGGTAAAAAAAATGAATAAATTGGCAGCAAGTTTAATCCATAATTCAGTTCCCGATTATGAAATTTTCCTTCATCCTATGCTGATAATCCTCCATCCCTGCCATTAAATGACTCATTTAGAGAAATTATCTTCAAAATGAGTAGTTACAAAATCATTAAAGAAAAAAAAATGAAGACAAAATTACTGAATTAAGCATACTGAAAACAACAAAGCATGAAGAATGTATGAAAATCTGTTTATACGGATGGTATGCAGATTAACACCTGCTGTGTTGTTATTGTAAAATAAAAAGTGAATTTTTTATTATAAGCAATGTACTCACTAATTTGGCAGTTGGTTTTCCAGCACCATGACCACATTCTGTATCAACTCGAACTAATAGAGGATTCCTCTAAAAATTATAATAGTACAAAAATTAAACAATTACCCAGTTAACTAAATTGAATTTGATTAATACATTTGATTTTTTTATACATTTAAATAAACATTTGTATCTATTAATTCGATTTAGATACTTAGAATTTTTTAATAATTTTGCGTTGATGTATTCACAGTGATTTAAAGATAAAGTGACTTAATGAATTCCATAACAATTTTCAAAAGAGAAAACCTAAATTCAAAATAAAAAATAAAGGCAGCTGAGTTAAACATATTAAAGAAATTAAAACTGAGCATTAAATAAGTCGTTTAAATTTCTCCAAATAATAAATTAAAGTAACGTAAATATAATTCTATTACAATTTATAACATAACTTTGAATTTCGGAAGAATTTATGGAAAATTTATTACTTATTAAAATTAATCAACATTGAATATTTAATTAAAATAAAATATGGACATTAAAAAATTGAAAAAGGAATTCTGAAACTCAAGTCAATTTAAGAATTAGCACCTTAACATAGAATCAGTTTGCATAATATTTTTAAGGAGCTTGAAAAGAAGACCTCTTATTAAATCTAAAAAAATTTTGCTATTATTATACTATTAAGTAATTTATACAAAATACGTTGATGGAATGATTCAAAACAGCAAATCATCATTCATTAACAAATCAATAATCATTATTTAAAATTTGGTGTTATATTTTTATCAATAGAAAGAAGTAGTTTTTTTGCAAATCTTTTTGAACAAGTCATAATACAAGAGGAAAGATAAATGTGTATTTGATACAGAATTATGAGGCAAAGCTTCTATTTAAATTTACTCTAACAAACAAAGTATTTATGATTTTTTAACAGCATAAATATACATAAAATGTACAGTAAAATGATACATATAAATCATTAAAAATAAGTTTTTAATGAATTTATATATGCTATATAGCATTACATAATAACTAATGATTTATGTGATGAAATATTATGTCATGTCATTGAATAGTGACGCATTTATTTCAGAAAATCACTGATATTGATATTCATTTTATTGGTACCAAAGGAAATGACATTTTCTATTTCGGAGTAACACACAAACACTAAAAGTTTATGTAATAAAATTTCATCAGTTTTGATACCAATATTTTTTACATCTAATAATTTGTTACTAGATATTGTAAAATTATGTCATAAAATTGTTAAAGACATAAAATATCTTATTTTATAAATTGAAGTAATTTTACAGAGTTATTTCTTTGGAGCAATAGAAGTTATAGTTCTATTAAATAAATTTTTCATAATTTTTATTGCAATGACATTTATTTTTGATAACGTAAGAATAATTTTGGTCAAGAATATTGTTAAATATATTCAAACAAATATTCTTCCATTTTTCCAATTATTTTATTATATTTAATATTTTAGTAATTAAAGAATGTGAGAAATTTCATTAACAAATGGAAGTCCACAAAATCAGTTAAAAACTTTTTAAACATATTAGGCAATGTTGGCCTTGCAAAGAAAGAATTATGGTATATCACAAAGAACATTTTGCTTAGTGATACAAATAACCACAATCTTTAAAGATATATCATGTGCATAACTGCCTCTAATGAACTAGTAATCCAACTGCATTAATCACCATTTCTACATCTTCCACAAATGCTAATGTGATAGTTTGGCTAAAGTCTTCAGAGTAAAAACCCAATGTTTTCAAACCATTATTACATAACACTGCCTAGGATGCTATTACCACATATAGGCACAAACCACAGATGTTATGATTCATCATAAAAGTATTCTCCTTGGTTTTGATTATATTTTTTTATCAGCTTTATTCATAGCATGTTCAACTAACATGCTTAATCAACATTATCACCTAAAACTTGGAGTGGAACATGAATATTTATTCAAATGTTTTGTAACCATTTCACAAAATACCATTTTGCACAAACTCATTTTGCAAAATATTTTGTTATTTTTGCATACATCCAAATCTTAATTATTTTTAAAGTTTTTCTTGAATTTAGGCCGTGGGCTCAACACTCTTATCTTGCATGTTTGTTCCCGCAACTTGGGGGCAATGTAATTCCATCTGCATTTTAAAATTCAATGTTAAATATTATTATTTACAAAAAGTTCTGCTTTCATAAACTGCACATTGTTTTGAGAATTTTAAAAAATTGTGGAACTACTTCCATACAAAAGTTTTGTTCATCCGCAAATTCAGCCAATCAAATTTCTTCTACCATGTTCCTCACTTCAGAGTTATCCAGTTATAAAAATAGTGCGCTTTACACATGCTTCTGATTTTAAACAAACAAGTTTGTTGACAATTAACGTTGAACTTAATATTTGAATTTTAACGATGACTTTAATTATGAATTGTTGTTTGCATTGTGGGAAGGAAAGTCTTGGAATTGTCTCTCCTTTTTCTGAAAAAAGTTGGAGCAAAGTAAAGGATTGCATTGACAAATGGATATTACTTGATTGTTATGAGCATACAATTTCTGAGAACTTAATGCTTCTAGAAGAAGACGAATGTTTCAGTTTACCAACTGATAAAACTCTTGGATACCATAATAAATGTTACCAACTGTTTACCGATAAGACCAGAATTTCTGCTGTTGAAAAACAATGTAAGAATTTATCAGAAGGCAATGGAAAGAAGCTGTTCCTGCCAGTATCGTAGAGCACATATTACAGAATATGTGCTCTACGAAAAAGTATGTAAAAAGACTGCTTGTGTTGTTGCAATATGTTCATGCCACCGTTCTAAAGTGAAATGTACTGAAATTTGTGCTTGTTATGGATGTAAAAATTGTGAACTAGAAGCTGATATAGATTTTGTGGGTGATTAATCTTGATCAAAATTGTGTTTTACCACTGATAATTTTTTTCTTTTTATTCAAGAAATTATAAGAGTTATTTCTATAAGTACATAAATTTTCAGTATTTTAATCAATGACTTTCAAATGCTGTATATTTATTTGTTCAATAGTAAATTACTTTTTGGAGTAAAAACACATATTGAAGTAATTTATAATTTAAAATAATGTGTTATTCATATAAATATAATTGTATTAGTCAAAATTATCATTATTTTGAAAAATTGAATATTATATTTAAGTAAGCTTGTATAATTTTGGGATAAATATTGTATCTGCATTTCAATACTGTATATATTTTTTCCTTCACTTTAAAAATATTTATATAGTTACTTATCTAATTTTAATTAGTTATTAAATTATTGATTATATTTATTATTGTACAGTGTCAATCATATTGATATGTAAATTAAGTAAAAGATATATATTTCTTGATTTGGATTATTAAATCCATGATATTCTATGTTTTGCTGAACAGTATTCATTCAATCTTTTATTATTTTTGAGGTTACTATTGAAATGTTTTAGACTTTTTCTGTCATCTTCCTTATTACTATAAAGGTTATTTGTATGAAATTGCCCTATCTTATTTCAACATGTAGCTATTAGAATAGAACACATTAACAATGAAGTTTATTATGCATTATTTATTCAAACTACAATTCCAATGTAATTTATCAATTTACATTTTATAGTAATAAATATTATTGTGAATACTAGTTAAAGTGATGTGATAAATAAATTCTATTTTTCTCATAAATATTTAATTTAAAAGTATGCTTCTAAAGGTACAATTTATTTTTTATTTATCATTTCATCTACTTATGAATATTTGTTTACTTATTTATTGCAGTGTAAACTGGAAAAAAATCAAAATAATAGTAATGGAATTAATTGCATTTATTTTTCTAAAATATTAAATTGCATGTAATCAACATCCATGTTTTTATATGAAATATAAAAACTGGTTTGTGCGTTTCTAGTTTTGTTTTTAGCTAAAATGTACATTTTATGGTTAATTCCCAGTGAACGGTACGCTCCTTGTCCGCCATCTTGTTTTAATAGCGTACCGTGCACTGGGATACAGCCCATTTTATTTATCCAGTACTTTCTATGTAAATATAAACATAATTGTATATTTATATTTTTATTATGATTTCTAGTGAAATAATATAGTCCCAATATTTATGATTATGGCAGAATTGATTATTATTGTATTACATATTGTGTTATCGTGTGTATACTTTTTTCACCGAGAAGTAAACAAACAAGAGTAAAATACTCGCATGTGATAGGCTGAATGAATATGTAACAATGCGCGTGTGTTCAAAGGCACTATAAAAAAGTGTATTGAATTTTTTTTATTTATAAAAAAAAAGGAGCAACTATTTTTTCCAGAACTTTTTGTATTTATGTTTTCCACATAAAAATCGAGTTTAATTTTATGTTTTTAAATTGCCCCCAAAGAAGTGGTACAAAACTCTATTTTTAAGCTCCTTACTGATTCCAGCCCACGGTCTAATTTTATTTTTTTTCTTACAGGAATGATATTTTTTCCAATTTTTTTTCTTAGTTTTACAATTTAATATTAATACATTTTTATCTAATTTATTCATATGTATACATAAATAACATTAGTTTTATGCTCATTTGCTAAATTTAACATCTTCTTAGAAAATTAAACTAGACATTTTTTAATAAAAATTGCTTAGTTTCTAAAGCAAATCATATTCCATATCATATTGCTAAATTTTATTTTACTTTCTTAACTGCATCCTTTAACTATACAAATTGAGTTCTTACAAATTCTTTCTTCTAAAGATAAAAACTTTTATTAATTGTAAAATATTTCATCAAATATAAATAAAAAGTTTTATTGGTTAAATAAAAAAGCTTTTATCATAGAGATTTGATTTGGAAACTCAAAAGAAAGAAATTTAAATTACACATTTTGCTCATCAGTGTGAGTGTGATATAAATTAATGTCTCCAGTAAAAATATTAAAGTGATAAAATGTTCAAACTTCCTGTTTTAATTATCGTTCATTCTATTAAAAATTTATTCATTAAAGCACTAATACTATACATTATTGTGATGTAAACACAATAATGTATAGTATTGATGTAAACAAAACTAAATGATGTAAACAAAATCAACTAAAATGAAACAATTTATTTTTCTACAATTAATACTAAAAATATGAAAAAAGCACAAATGTATAAATTTTTATATTATGATTAATATAAAAATAAGAATTTTATTATTTTTAATCTAAGAATAATTATTTATTCTTAGAATTTTATTATTCTAAGAATAATAAAATCCCCAACACAAATTTATAATAGCTTTTTTTGATGAAGTTAATTCAAGCCTTAAATAAAAGAAGCATATTTTTAAAAAATTTCTTAATATTTATAGCAATATAACTATATACAAAAAAAAAAAAAAAAAAAAAAAACTGTACCTGTTTACCACTGTTACCAATCCTGTATTGCAATTCTGCAATGAGTTTTAAAGTATGCAAAGGGACAACTCTGTCATCATGATCTCCAGTAAAAAGAAGAACAGCTGGGTATTGGACATTTTCATCTTTGGGAATACGAACATTGTGCAAAGGAGAAAACCTTAATATAATAAATAATTCAATGAGAAAAAAATTTGAGATAAAACATATTCTAAATTAGAAGCATATATAGCATTATTCACAATAAGACAATTATAATTTTGGCCTAATGATTTAAAGCACCAAACAGGACATTAAAAAATAATTTTTAAATTTAAGATTCATAAATTTCAAAATAAATATTTTATAAGCATATATTTCAAATTCCAAAAATAGTACAAAAATGCATTCATAAAATGTAAAACTTACTTCAGGACATTATGAAAATGATCTTCTTCATCTGGATTGCCAAAATCAGACATCCAAGCACTTCCAATAGTGAATTTGTGAAATCTCAACATATCCATAACCCTAGAAAAATAGATCTCCTTAATTTTCTAATTGGAATGAATACTGATAGAAAGTGTGTATGAGAGCTATAAATTGAAGAGGTGTTTCATATGTATCAAGAAACCAGAAAAATTTTGTCATTGTGCAACAAAAATTCCAGATGCAGTATTAATAAAACAAAAAAACTTTATTCACTGAAGTAAACGCCATTACACGCGACAAACTTCTACCAACATTTAATATATACCATTGTGCAAATAAATGCCCAGTCTTTATAAACAAAAAGCTACTTTGGTTTAGAAGCAACGGACCAGATTTTGATCTCTTCAGCATCATGGTCGGGTTTGAATGCCCAGCATACTTAACTAATAATTACTTGGGGTAATGCCTGTCAAATAAAGCCACACAATTCAGAGTCACAATTGCAGTGTGGTCTTAAAATGTCCTGCAAATACCTAATTTTTTCCCCCTTCTTTTTGCTAGCTGTTTCTGATGCAAAGACTTTTGCACACATTTCAATTGTAGCATGTAGACAGAAACATTAATGGTCTAGTCAGAGGAAGGAACTCATGGTGAAGAATGCCTCCCGATGTTCATCATACACACATACATAGTGGTGTAGGCAAGCCCAGGACTATCCCTTAAGGCTTATGGAAGTGATTGCCAGCTGGCAGTTTGTTGAGGTATCTGGTTCTTTTGAACCTCCATCCTCATTGGCTGGTTGAAATGCAACTAGTGAACTATATAATTGATTCTGATTGGCATATTGGGTTTACTAAATTTAAGGGTAAGGTTTGCTATGAACTTTAAAAGTTATAGACGTTTATTGTTTAAAAAACTTTAACTTACTTTATAAATTATCACACAGTTTTAAAAGTTATAAATTATCACATAGGTATTTTGTTTCATTTAATTTAGATTTTTAAGTGACATAAGCAATATTTACAAACACATAAGAGTAGAACAAAAAATATTTTCCTTATCACACCTGCAAAAGCACAGTGCGAGAGACAGACAATAACATGGGAGAAAGAAAAACCCTCTAGATTAAACAAGACTACTTACAGATTTATTATTCATTTATTTTTATTTATTTGTATATATGAATGCATAATTACTTTTGTGTATACATATTTATTTATATATATAGTTATTTTTATTTTATTTTTTAATTATATAAGTTAACATAATATGTGGACATATTGCTCATGTATTTCATTTATAAAGACAGGCTGGTGAAGAAACTTTGGACCAAATTAAAGAAATGAACATGGACAGTGCTGGTTAATAGTACTAAGGTCATTATAGGACAGAAGAGTTATTATAAATTTGTTTTCAGTTTTGATTAGATTTTTATACATATTATACATAATTTTAGCAAAATATTCTTTAATTGTAAGAATTTTAAGTTCATTTCAAGGTTAATGGGTTTGGAATATTCACCTATTACTAAGTACCACACAATTTTGAACCATGCTCAAGTGACAAAGTCACACCTGAGTTGGCACCCTCATTTCCAAACCAGCAGAAGGACTTTGAATACCACAGATTAACATGGACATGTGCCTAACCAACAAAGTTCCAGCAATTCAGTGAAGGAGAATGTAATCATTCTTCATTCAATCACTGACAGTGGCCAATGTTGCTTTACTTTGCTGATGTTAATGGGAAGTGGCATGAAGCTACTGAACCACTGAAGGTCTGACCATACACAAAGCAGCTTCTGGAAGGAAGTGGAGAATTTAGGGTCTAAATTCTCCACTTCCTTTGAATAGAATTGGATCGAAATTCTTAATACAAAAATCTAATATGCTTTCTCAGTGAAACTGAAATTCAGTAAAGTCTAAATAACAGTCTGAATTTCAGGCAAGATTGATTACGCTTCTAATATTTAAGGATATTTGCACATTTTAAAATGGCTATATTTATTTAAAATAACCCTTATCATCTTCAGTAACTTTTTTAATCTTTAGCAATCCAAATTGATTTTGTGATAATTAACATAGCAAGTCAAAATAAAAGTAGAAATAAATGGATTTTAAAATTGAAGTAATGGATTCTCTCTAAATCAAGACCGTAAAAGATTTTTACATTTTTTTTCAAGAAAAAGAAATATAAATAAATTTTCTCTCTTCTTTAAAGAGTTTTATACATACGTAGTATATACCTTATGATTGCTAATTAAATCATATTCAAGAAATTGAAGAGGAAGTCTTATAATTTCAGACTAACTTGACAGTGTCCAACCATACAATTTTACCACTTGGCCATAAAACTTTAAAAATTCATTCAAAAACCAATAAAAACATTAAAAATTCATTCAAAACCATTTGTATGGTATGACCAAACCATACAAATGGGCAACTATGTTCATATAATTATTCTCTGAAATATTTTCCGTTTTTATCTACATGTTTCAGATTTTATTATATTTATCACTTGTACTTATATTTGATGCATGAACATATTTTTTTTATTATATATAGTGAATAAATAGCTATATCTTAACAGTTAGTTACAACATTTGAAACAATTAGCTTCATTAGCATTAACATTGTAACATTAGAATTACTTCCATCATAAAAAGAGGTTTAAAACAAGTTAACACATTATCTTATAAATTAATCAAGTCAATAAATAATTTCTGCAAGAATTATGAAAGGTAACTTTCTTATATGCTTTTCAAGTCTTACAAGTTATGATTAGCAAGCATTTCTTCATAAACACTGTCATATAGAACAAAAAAATTCAGTACAGAACATATAAAATTGGCAGACTTATTTTTTTAAAGTTGGACATTTTTTTTTATTTTACTAGAAATAAAGAATATTTAATGGGCGAAAAAAAGTGAACAAATATGCAGTATTTCCATTATTTTAAAAAGCATATAGAAATAAAGAATGCATAATGTACTGCATAAAAAAATTACATTTATAATAATATTTAGTTTTCCCAAAATTTATAAAACTTGAAATAAATTCAATTTTAAAATGACTAAGTTTTCTAACTTAATGTGTCTTTAGATGAGGGAAAGTCATCCAAGTATAGAAAATACAGATATTTTTTGGTTTGTCCAACTTAAGTGACATAGGAAAATATTTTATTTAATTCCATATGTTATAGTATCAAGAAACTTTCATTAAACATATTATTTTGGGCAAGAGGACACAAAAATTTATGCACAATTTTTCACATGATTTATATTTTTATTCATTTTCATATCTTTATTTCTTTTAAAATGTTACATTATTTTAAATAAATTTTAAACAGAAACTACAAATCTAGAAATAAATGATTGGTGGCATTGAACAGCCTATAAAGTGAGTTTATTATTCTGTATATAATAATATTATCTAAAAACATTAACAAATTGCAAAGAATATAACATATTTTAACTACTTAGTATTAATCTGCATATAAAATAAAAAATAATTAAAATTAAAATTTAGTTAAAAAAAAGTTCATACCCACAATGAGCTAATGCACATCCATAAAGATCAGGTCTTTGATTAACACAAGCTCCAACCAACAAACCTCCATTAGACCCTCCTTGAATAATAAGCCTAAAAGTAAATTATTTTTTGTTTCATTCAATGAAAATTTTATTTTCGTGATAGATTAATATAAAATAATTACAGTTTGGTATAAAAATTAGATAATAGTAAAACAGTTTTTAAAATTAACAACATTGAAAATAACAAAAAATTAAAAACTTTTGTAGAGCAAAATTCTTTTTAAAAGAAATTCCTTACTTTTTTGGTGTAGTATATTTGTTTTCAATCAAATATTCAGCTGCTGCTTGGAAATCATCAAAGACATTTTGCTTATTGAAACATTTTCCAGAAGCATGCCATTTTTCACCATATTCCCTGTAAAAATGTTGATTAGTTTAAATCTATGCTCATAAATGCCTAATCAAATACTCAATATGACATACAAAAGTAATATAAAATTGATAATTTAATGGTTAGAATCTTATAAGCTCAAATAAGTATTTTATAAAATATGTTATTTATTAGATAATTTTATGAAATCAATAACTTGCAAGCAAAAAAGAAATTATATAAGTAAAATAATTAATTATATTATATTTAAATGATACGAAATCTTAAATATTAAAATGAATTATGCTAATAGTTAAAAACTTACCCTCCTCCTCGAATATTAGGTAATGCAAGCACTCCATTAAAATGTCTAATGAAAATTATTCTAGAAATACTAAAAGCTGGTAATAAGCTAATATTAAAACCCCCATAACCATATACAAATGCAGGTGCAGAACCATCTTGAACAAAGTCCTAAAATACAAATGTATCTTTTAAAAAATTATATATATTTTAAATTAGATTATTTTTAATGAAAAGTAAGGAAATTAGTTATATACACTATTAATAAAGTGCTAAATCATTTTTATAAAAAAATTAAAGTGTGGTTTCAATAAATGTCACGAAGTTTAATTGAATCTTTATAAATGCAATTACTAAATAAAAATTATATAAAATAATTACCTTTATTAACAAAAATCAGTAAAAAAAAACAAATTTCACATAAATATAAAAATAATTTCAGAATTCAACTTCTAGTCCATAAAATGCACTTATAACAACATTTATTTTTATTTGCTTAGCAATTAAAAATGCATACATTGAAATGATTAACAGTAAGAATGATAAATGTAAAAATATCAAAGCAACAACTCTAAAAGTGATTTTGTATAAAATGAATACTGAAATATCTTCTTATTCATTTTATACAAAATCAGTTTTCCTATTTTATGTTAAAGGCAAATTCTCTGGCTCATTTATAAAATAATCTCCTTGTGTTACTCAAACTAGTTATAATTTCTAAGACCAATTCCAGAAGTCCAATGTTTGGGATAAACCTGAATAATTACAGGAAAAAAATTTGCAAATAAAAAAATGTAATTCAAAATTGATCCACAAATTACGCAAAAAGTTTTTAGACTTGGTACTACTTTGTTAACATTCTCATTCTTTAAGGTTATATATATATAAAAAAAGAGACTCCTGAAGACTAAACAAAAGACATAAGCAACTGATTTCTGTCAATAGGGGTAACATAGAATATTTTAAACTAAGTCCTCAGGTTTAAACCCAATGAAAAGAGGAAAAGGCATTTCATTTTAACAATAAATGAAATTGTGAGTGTTTTAATTAATCTGGGAAATGTTAAAGCATTAAAATATGAAAAAATGATTTTGAAAGCAGTTATTTTTTCATATAACGAAGCTATTATCCTTCAAATGATAGGAAATATGATTAAAACATAAATTTCATTAAACAAAAATGAAAATGACTTCATTCAAAAAAATTTAGTATGATTTTAAGCATTTTACTTTTTTTTTTATTCATAAAAATTATTATTATCAAAATGAATAAATTTTAAGTATACAATCACATGTTAAGTTTTTTCACCATACAAGACAAGAATAAACATACAAAATATTTAAAATATTGAATATATATGTAAATCATTAACAATAAAAATACTTTAATGTTATCAAAAAATTTTAATAAAAAAAAGAATGTGAATTGAGCTAAATTGGGGAAAAATAGTAATAGAAATGCATGTACAAAAAAAAAAAAAAAAAAAATAAAAAAATAAAATAAAATAAAATAAAATAAAATAAAATAAAAACATTTTCATTTTTTTTAATGAAATTTATAGAAAAATATATCAAAATATGAGCAAATTACATATATAACTTAAAATTAACAAAAAAATGTATGCATATGAATGTAAATTTTTTATACATTTGATTTAAATTGTTTTTTGAAAATATTTTAATTACACCCCAAAAGTAGTTAACTATTATTGATCTACAATTTACAACAACCTGATCATGATGATATATTATAGTATCACATTAGCAATTGCACAATATTTACACGATTACTACAAAATCTAACATTCAATTTTATGGAGGACCTGCAATTGCTTCATCTAAAGAATCAATAATTTCAATATAATAGTGCATCTGTTTACAAAACATCGTAAGTTAAACGGTATTTTGTCACAAAATTCAGGAACCAAATAATTGGGATCTGTGCTATCAAAAATTAACCTTTGTCAGACTTTTTAATGTGAGATTACCTGAAACAAGAGACGTATGCAACCCCTTCATAAGCATTGCAGGACTTTGAAGGAAGCATTAACACTTGTGCTAAAGCGTTGCTTTAATCTCCAACTTAAATTCAAATAAGGATTCAAATATGCATTGCGACAAATGTAGAGAAATGTGAACATCTCAAACAAAAGAAGTTATTAGTTTTTCTTCCTCAAATCATTTTCTCAAGTTTAGGAAGGAGTAAAAAATCACAAAGAAATGTGAATTTTAACTATTCCATTCTTTGCATTAATATCCACAAGGTTTTTTCATACTAAATCAATGATGATCTACAATTTCATTAATTTTTTTTTCTCATTTTATTCTGTTTTGAGATAGGAATGCTAATTTGAGTTTTTCACAAGTTTGAACTTTAAAATAGTGCATGTTTACCTTAATATACTTAATATACACTACTCATATAAATATAACAGTACCCATTCTGAAATTTAGAATGGCCACAAACTTTAAAAGGCATACTATATATTTAAAAAGTAGTATGCTCAAATTACAAGTAATTGTAATAAAAAATCAAATTCGCATTTCAGGTATGCTTACACATAATTAAACTATACAGAGAGGACCTTGTTCTAAAGAGTGAATAAACACATAGGACCTCTTTTATTTTGGTCACCCTGTTTTTCTGAATACAGTATTTATTTCTAATATACACACACAAATACACAAGCCCTGAAATTTAAATAAACAGTTTAGAAAAAGTTTCAAGTAAAGATTTAACATGCATAGATAACTAACTTTAAGATCAAATAACATTTCAGCATATTCTCACTTACTTTAGAATGAATAAGAAACATTGGAACTTTAGTGCCATCTTTACTTTTATAAAACACTTGTTTAGTTTGAAATTTAGAAGCGTCAAAATTATCAACTGAGATTGTTCTAAATTCCTAAAAAGAACATGAGATAAAGAGCAATTACAATGGAAAAAACATTAATTTTAAATTAATAACTGATGACTTATATGTAAAAAATGATAAATTAATAATTTAAATTATGGAACAAAACACAAATTCTTTAAGAACTCACATAAATTTATTAAGGGTAATAATTGTTTCAGACAAATAATATTAATATTAAATTTATTGAAAGCTATAAAAATTAAGACATGAAAATAATTTGAAAAAAATAATGGTATAAAAAAGTTAAAAGATTAATAACCAAATGACAAATATTTTTATTTTTATAATTAAAATTCATTTATCATTTTAAAAACAAGAATATCTTAACAGTAAAATACTTTTACTTTTTTAACTAGTAAAATATTTTAAATAAAAAATACTTACTTTTGGGATGAAGTTTTCCTTGAAATCACAGCGATATATAATTCCAGGTGTCAAGAAAGATACAAAACGAAAGAAAATCTGTAATATAATAAATGTAATAGAATAATAAGTTTATAATAGATATTACAGTTTAAAGAGAGAGACAATATTTCGTACAAACTTACTTCACTCAGCTTCTTTTTCCCTGAATAACCAGTAATGCTACCAACATCCAGAGGAAAATTATGAATAAACTTTCCAGTTTTCAGATCATGCAATCGTAATACACTCTGAAAAATAACATGTGTTTCTTTTATGTAAATAAAATATTTTATTTCACAGTACTGAGTCACAATTGTCTATTTAGCAAACTTTCAGAAAATAAATTAAACATTTGAAATGATATTGCCAATTCAGATAAATAAATAATATTAAAGTCGTACCTCCACCTTCGTTTGAGGGTGCTCTATTAAAAAAATGGAGGATGCTCTCTCTCTAACTTAATTTGCCTAGTCTCTGACGGGCGAAATTGGCATTGCCAAGTGTCATCAGAAACAACAACAATATTGAAAATATGTGCATTAAATAGACATTTTAGCATAGACATTTGAAGCTTTCTTCAAGCTATTTTTAATAATAAAACTCAATTGGCTATATCAATATCAACTTTTTAATTTGTTTTCCCCTCTTGAAACAAGATAACTCACCCTGAATAAATGAGTGAAATTTGAAAAATTGATTCATTCTTAACTTTCCAATTAAGAATCATGTTTATGCTGCATACTGTTTAATTATTTTATAAAATTTTCATTAACATTATCATCCTGTTAGCTTGTGAGTATGCATTTAGGCTTAAATTTTTCATTTTATACATTCCATTAATATTTTCTATAACTTTTATAAATATCAAATATTAGTAATCAATTATTTTGTATACAAAAATTCCAGTAGTTGAAAAATTTAAATAAAATCTATTATTTATTGTCATTTAAAGCCTATTTTGATAGATTTTCTTTCAAGTAATTATTAAATATATTTGTGATTTAGAAAAAAGTTCTGTATTAGTTAACAAAAATTTTTAAAAGTTATTTTATCAACTTGAGTTACTACTCCATTAATAATTACGATTTAATATTTATCACAAAAATTTAGGTTAATAGGATATCAATAAATAAATATTTTCAACTATAAAAATGTTAACATAAATATTTAACATTTTAGAAATTGTAAAACCAGTCTGTATTTAATCTTAACAAAGTTTATGATTTTATTGGTAAAAATGAAATTAAACTAACTTACAAGATTAGAATTAAAATTTTTAAAATTTAGTAAGTAGAAGAAATATTATACATCATAGATATTGCAACATTTTTTCCAAAATTATTAATTTGAAAAATTAATTGTTAAAATTTATAAAAGGATGATGTAAAAGAATTTTAAAATTTTCACTGTCAAAATTTTAAATGCTGATGAAAATTTTTTTAATTCCATTCCTTAAGTTTTATTAAAAGAATAAATTTTATTTCAGAATGACTTTCATATAACATTGAAATATTAGTAAGTATTTTGTACATTATTTTCTTCATATTTCATAATTAAAAATTTATGGTTATATTTTACATAAATGATGTTACTATGACAAAAATCATTATAGTATTTAACATAAAAAATTTTGAAATCCAGAAATCCCAATCAGGGATGCCATTTTAAATATTCTCTAGACTGAAAATTTCAAGTTCAAATATATATTAATAGTAATTTTATGCAGTTTTACAGTGTGAACTTAGATTATAAATCTTTTTTTTTTTAAATACTATTTTTCTATTTCTGTTTACATGTGGAATAAGATATGATGTTTAAGAGTGTCTTTTCATTAGTAATAACATTTACTAAAATCTATTGAACTTTCAACCATCCTGAAATAGCAATCATGATAGTTTTCATTAAAATCATTAAAAATTTATATTTAACACCATCTTGAATTATTTTAAAGACATAAAATGGACAAAACTGATTTAAATTAGACTCTCAATCTAAATCAATTGTTTGTATTATTCTTCCTTTATAATTTAACATTATCCATTATTTACCATTTCATCTATAGCATAGTTTCTGACTTCTTTAAATGAATCATAAATTTCTTTTTTCAGAGATCATAAAAAGTAAGAGTTTCACATAACAATTAATTAAAATAACATAAAAAATATATTAAACATTCATTATTATGAGTTTAATATATTTTTTATGAGCCATTCATCAATTGTATTGTTTCCTGATAAGCTCTTCAAAGAGATTTGTATTATTATCCATGAATAATTCCTCTTCTTAAACATACAGAATTTTATAAATGGATAAACCAACATGTATAAATTCACACCTATACTGTATTATAAGATCTTTAAATCTGAAGAGCAAAATAATAAAGACCAAAATTCAAAGCTTTTTTTAAAACCATATAATTGAGCAGTCATAATCATATAAATAACTAAATCATATAACGGAAAATGTAATAAATGAAGAATAAAATTTTCAATTTGAATAAATTCCATTATATGAAATGCAGTAAAATACATATACAAGTATAATTTTTAAGTTTTTTTCTTGTTTATCAAATATTAAAATCACATTTTTTCTTGACAGATTTAAGTTACTTTTTACCATTCTGATACTGAATTTTTCTCATATACATTACTTGCATATCTCAGTCTAAAATATTTTTTCATATGACAGTATACTATCAATACTTTTTTTTTTTTTTAAAGAAATCTTTCACTCACAAAGGCATCTTTAAAAATCCATTTTCAATGGGTTTAAATTAAGTTTGCTTAAAATTTCATAAGTTGCTTGAATTGCAACTATGTTTACAGTTCAATAATCAAGTGCTTTTTTTAGAGATTTCTTTATTATCATAATAAATATCTGAGGTAAATTTTTTAATTATTTCAATAAAAAATCATATAAGTTTTGCAGAATCACATGAAATTTATGAACAATATATTCCCATTAATTTCAAAATATCCATTTTTCTGTAAAAATAAGGTACTTATTTTCTTAATTAAAAAAAACCTTTCAACTTTTTTGTTGTATGCATTGCAGGATAAATATCAAATAAACAGCTTGTTTATTTACAAATATTAAATTCATTTTTGTTTTAATTATTTTACATTTATATTTGCAGTTTTTAAATTTTCTGTTTTAGAATCTGAGTGTGCAATAATTAAGTTATTCTATTCATTAAAAATTTTGATCATAATATTTATTATTTTATGTTAACTTTTGTAAGTAGATATATTGGTACAAAATGCAACAATGCAGAGGTGCCACATATCTGACAAGCTCAAGAGAAGAAGAAGAAGTAGATATATCAATATTTAATGAATAAAGTATTGCTTTATTTGACCATTAAATATTCTCTTACTTTTTTAACAACAACATGAACCTTTGTATATGTTGCATAAGTTTTATGATTTTTAATCTGAACAAAGCTGATTCATCATTAGCTAATGTCAGAGAGAGCTCATAATTTTGGAGTTAAAGTAAATGAGTTTGTACTCAGAAACACAGTGATAATTGGTTTCTGATTAATACCTTGGCCTTTGAAAAATCTGTAAAGAATCTTGAGCTCAATAAATTTTTCAATGAGCACTATCCTTATGATATTTTAATAATGTTTCATTTTTACTATTCTTTATTTTCTTTCAAAACAAAAAGCAAAATTAAAATTCATTCAATTCTGTAGATCACTCATTATGCACATGCCCATTAACAAGTTATTCAAATAACCAGTCTTGATGCCATTTATTTCTAACTATGCCAAAAACAGATAATTGATTTCAATAATTTCAAAACCGATATCTCGGTATTTTTAATCCAAATCCAGCAGAGAAACATCATAAAAATTTTTGTTTTCAACATACTAATGTTTCAGGAATCTCATTAACTGAAGAGAAAAAGTGTTAAATTTTCAATCACAGCAGTACTAAAATTAGGTAATGAACATGATGAATCTTTCACTATACATCAGTTAATTTTCAAATAAAATGGTCTCAAAAGATCACTTTAATAGAATTATTTTTAAATTGTATTAAAAGGAAATTTTATACTTAATTAAAAATTTATCTTAAAAAATTATTTTTTAATTAAAATTTTAAAACCTTTGAAAAACAGAAATTTATTTTCAGGATGGAACATGGCACCCCTGCAATTAACTAACATTAAATAAGATCAATTTTAGACAATCAAAAAATAAAATATAAAAGATAAATTAAAACCAGTCTACATAGGAAATTCTTGTAAAATAAAAAAAAAGCTTGCCAAATAAAATACTTTTTCATTGTTTTTCTTTAAGTTTAAAAAACAATGGAAAGAATGAAAGAATTTTATAATATGATTTCATTAAAAATACAATTTTCAAGGATTAGTAATACATACTTTTACATCCTCAATATAGCATAAGAAAAGCATGTCCTTATTAACACAAACTGACCACTCTAACACTTTGTCAGGATCTTCTTTTATCAAATCTATCCAATTTTCCTAAGGACAAAAAAGAGAGAAAATTGAATTAATGATTAAAAAATTAAAAATATTGACAAAATATCAAATAAGTATAGTAAAAAATTTATTTCAAATTTTAAAAAATAAATTGAATAGTTTGTTTTTATAGATGAAATTATTGTTGACTTTGATTTTAATTAGATTTCAAAATTTTAAAATCATAAATAAGGATATGAAACTTATGGTTATTAATGAATTGGAAAAAGTAATAAAATAATTAATATGAAGATAAAGCATTTAAACTTGATTTTCATTGAAAATTTGAAATATTTGACCACAAATATAAAGCTAATGGCTAAAAAATTAATGAATTTCTTTACCCATGTTTCCATACATAAAAAATTTTAAAATTTAAAATAAAATTAGAATCACTAGTTAGATATCTTGCTTTATAATACATATGGAAGACAACATTTATTATTACAGATTAATTAAGAAAAAATAAATATTTAACACTTTTAAAAAGTACTGAAGAATATATTCAAACACATTTTAAAAGTTTAAATCAAAAATATTTATTGAAAAATAATGGTAAGCGTTTAATCACATTCCTAGTTCAACAAAATTTCAAATTTTCATAACTTGTCATGAGAATTCTCTAGTCCATAAACAATGTTAAAATAAAAGCATTTTCTGGAATATAATGTTATGATGCTTGTAAATAGTTACTGATGCACATATCAGATTTATCATTTTATGTAATATTTAAAGTAAAATCTTGTATGTATAAATCTTAAAAAGAGTCCATATTTTACAAAAAAAAAAAAAATATTTGGAGATCTTATTAATCAGATTAATGAGATTTTGCAGAATATATTCAATAAAATACAAAATGCTAAGTTTCTCAATCATAGAGAGTTGAAATAAAGCATCAGAGCACCTATTACCAGTTTGCAATAAAATTATTTGAAAGGTTTAAAGATACACTCACTTATAAATTAAAAATCTATTTGGATGAAAGCATATTCCAATTTCTTTTAACATAAATGATAGACATTTTTAGATACATTCTAAGCATTTTTACGAATTACACATAAATATAGATAAAAAATAAATAATAAAAATTATGTTTGTATATATAACTATGAAGAATAATAAATAAATAAATAAATACTTAACAAAATTGAAAATAACATTTCATAACATGCACAAATTTTCATGACAACAAGAATTATACAATTTTTTTAAACTAACATTCATCCTAAAGAAAATATGATACTATCTACAATGTTTCAATTTAAATCCAAGAAATTATTTTAAATATTAAAATAAAAATATATATTCACAAAAGCCATGAACAGTAAACATAAGCAAATGTCTTCATATTGATAAAGTATATCACATTTATTCAATTTTACTTACAATACAAAACTACTTTATTAGACTGGTTGAACTTAAAACAATTATAAACTGAAAATGTCAATAGAAATTTGACACACCGAAATTAATTGAAAATTATAAGTCCACAACTATATAACTGAACGATTACGCAACTTACTTCACTTGGATTTTCAAGGTCAATATTGATTAAACGATACATGGGACTTTTTCTATCAGTTTTGAAAGTAAAAATTGAGCCTTCATTTGTAACATAACCATACTCAGATTCTAAATTGTCAATGATGCATTTCAAAGGTAAAATACCTGGAAAAATAGTAAAAGACATATAAGTCTTATTACAATCCATGCCATATGAAATTCAAATGACACATTACTTTGAGTTAAAAATTATAAAACATTTAAATGCTACTTTAAACTATAGAAAATCTTAGTTTGATAATATAAATTTATATTTAAAAATTTATTATAAATATTAATATTTCATTTAAAAAATTCATTTTAATGTTAAAAATTTAAGAAAATTATTATTTATTATTTTCTTTAAAGTTTAATTGAAACATAAGTAAAACTTTCTTTTGACTTAATTATTGACGAAATATTTCAATAAGCAATAACTTATAAAATGCCAATTTTATAATAGACTTATGTATTTAAAAGTCAATAAATAACAAATATATATATATATAATACTTGTAGTAACTTAATTAGTAGAAGAACATAGTACCTTTAATTACACTCATTAATACATTACACAATTTTGTTAACATTAATTAAACTTTTTATGAGATAAAGGTATAATTCAGACTTATCAGCATTAAACAAAGTTTTTTTGCTATAACCCAATTACTATTATTTACATAACATTCTTCAACACAATTATGGATGGAATCGATGGCATCTTTATGCAGTGGAGCACTCAGTGGTCATACCACTGTAACCTCAAAAGAGGATGGATCCCAGAAACTTACAAGCAAAAAAACCCCAGAAATGACCTCCCATCCCCAGAGGTATCATTTCACTAAGAAGACATCATGAACACAACTTATTTTACATGCTCCAATCGCCCTTAATGAACAAGACAGATCTTTGTAGAGTTAATAAGGAATTCTCTACTTTATGATTGCTAGAATGAAACTTTTTTCCACAAGTATTAGACAATGAGATATGAAATAGCCTATTTTTTCCTTAGTTTCAAAGCATTTTCAAAAGACATAACTAAGAAAGATATTTTTAATCACTTAAAGAAACTACAGTATTTGAACTATGATATAACAGTGATCAAATATAATCAAAATTATTGCTTAGCAGCTGGTACTCATTAAGTATTGTTCAGTTAAAGGACATCATATATTTGACTCATCTGAAAAAATCTTAACAAAAGAAAATCCATATAAGTTTAGTTGAACTCTGCTTCAGATAGAAGTTTGTATCTTACAGTAATGACTTTTTTTTGGCTGAAAGTGCAAAAGCTTTTATTTAATGAAAGTCCTGGTCTCACAATGCTGAGTTTTCTTCTGACCTTTCATATCTAATTAATATAATTATACAACAATATGTATTCTAATTATTTATTTTAATAAAGGTTCCATTTAATAGCTATTTATAAAATTAAAAAATAAACTCTCAAAGATATATTTTATAAAAAGTAATATATTAATTACAAGATTTACAATATTCCTAAAATATAAATTTCCCAGGTCATAATTTAAATAGTATCAGATAAAAATAAATATCCTTTGTAAAGGTATAAGTATACCCTAACTATACCTAACAGTTAGAAGATATTATTTTTTTTTATTAATAGGGTAATAACACACACGATTTATATATAAAAATAAAACATGTAACGAAAGAGCAAAAAAGTATGCTGTCATCCAATATACTGTATTGTAAAAAAGAATTATTACAATACAGTATTACATTACAATTAAATAATATTATAAATATTGTTACACCCAATTAAAATCTTATAAGGAAAATTTCAATATTTATTACACAATTCCTCTCATATTAAAAAAATATTACATATATATAAAGATTAAAAATATATGAAATATACAACATAAAAAGTTCTTTGGTAAGAATTTATGATAAAAATTTGAAAAGAAAACAAAGTGAAATATTTCAAATAGTACTTCGTATGTTTCAACAATATAAGACATTCTCTTATTCTAAGATACAAAATTATGAAGTATTAAAAACTAAAAATTTTATAACATACCAGATATTCCATTAGAAAGACTTTGCAGATCACATATATACAGCATATTATTCTTACAGGTTTCTTTCACATCGCAAATCAAATATTTTCCACAATGACTCACAGAACCATCACTAGAAAATAAATTTGCAACATTAGAATAGAATTTTTTTCAACCCATTAATATAAATCTATTAAACAATTAATAATCATCAAAAGATATATTAAAAAATATACACATGATGAAATTTTTAATTTTTTCATACCCTATTTTATTTATTGCTTATTGAAGTAATTTAAAGTGTTATGACTTAATAATAAGAAGAATTATAAAAATCTGCTTATTCACAATATTTTTTAAAAAATAAGATTTTTAAAGGCAATTAAATTTTTTTTTAAAAAAATAATTCTAAATGCACAGATATTTCGGTGCACATGAAACAAATGCATATTATTTATGATGATTATAAAGTTACATTTTAATCAACACCATAATCTCAAACCTATATACAACATTGGAATATCATTCTATCATCAAAGAAATAAAATAATGAAAAATAAAATTTGTAAGAAAAATATAAAATAAACATCTTATAAATCCATATGAAAAAAATTCTGTTATGTTCATGCATGTTGAAATTAATAAATATATACTTATTAATTATTATTGTTAATAATATAATACTTATGATAACTAATCTTGAAACTATTTGAAAATAGTATTAAATATTATTTATTATCGATTACAAAATATACTTTTACTCAGCTTTTCATCCAACAAAAGTTTCACAATAGAATAAAATAAACAAAATAATACTCAGTTAACATTTCTTTTACATCAAATTAATTCTAAAGAAATGAAAAATATTATAAATTAATATTAAATTGTTATTAATGATTTGAAATATAGAAATTTTTATTTTCTCTTCAATTAAAAACAAATGCAAAAATTACATATTATTTCATAACAATGGAGTTAATTAATCTATTAAAAAATGTAATTATTTATCTTTTGAATATTAGTTTAATTGTGCATTCCTTTTAATTGGAATTTTTAAACAAAATATCAAAATATCAATCAAATTTAAGTTCATACATTAGCCATTTTGGATGGTCAGGAAATTCAACACAAAGCACATCTTCAGATTGGTCTGTACCAATTCTATGATAAAATAATTTATGATTGGCTAAAGCAGTTGTCTCTGTTCCATCTACTCCATTTTTAACATCTGGATACCTCTAGGAAATTCAAGAATAAAACACTGAGTCAACAAGACTTTTTTTTAAACTATTATAAACAAATCATTGGAAATATACTATACTTCTATACATCAACACATAAGATGATAAACAATATCATAAAAAATATTTTTGAATGTAGAAGAGAATAAGGAATACAGTATACTCCTAAATTTCTGAGCAGAATGCAATATCTGTACCCCATGTGAGTAGATGATTACATATCTTCCAAATATACAAATAATACAACCCATAATAAAATAATGAAATAACACCTTTACATTTTGTTATTTCATACATTTTTCTTTAATAATATAGTTTTAAAGGTAACAACCCTAACAAGATACCCTTAAACATATTATTTTACTTGTGCCTACACATTTAAAAACATATTGACTGGATTTATCCTTATAATTTTTTCTTACAAATAAAAAGTAATTCAAGTAAATTATAGTTTAATATGGATACTAATTACAATACATTATGTCAAATCTACAAACAGTTGAAATGAAGACTAAAATGCTGGAACTTTAGTGAGCCTCATGTTAAAAACAAATTGGAATAATAATGGATGAAATATCTTCTGAAATAATTTTATCCAGTTATGAAAAAATACATTCCCATACTGAAGTAATGAAATAGTTATTTTATAAAATTTATTTTAAAATAACTATTTCATTACTTAAATGAAGTAGTACTTACTTGAAGTAGTTACTTAAAAAAAAGTAATGAAATAGTTGTTTTATTATAATTTATTCATCACATTTATCATTATTGGTTATCTGAGATTCTTCTTCAATTTTCATAAGCAAATTCAGAATAAATAAAAAAGTATAAAAAAAGATGATGCTCAACACTGACATCTTAATTATAATTTTATAATGAAAATAATTTGTTTTTATAGATAACAAATATAAATACCAAAAACAAATTCTGAATTTAAATAAGTAATAAATAAATATTTTATTTTTATACCAATTCTCAAAGAAATATTGTTATAATGAAAGATAACTGTTCCAGAACTTACTGAATAAAAGAAACCTTTATTATCATGAGTCCATGATAAATCAGAAAATTTAACTTTTTCAAGTGTTTCTGGTAGTTCTTCCCCATTGGATACTTTCTTAATCTATAAATAAAAAAATATAGTTTTTAAAATTGTGTATCATAAATACAAACACATTAACGTGATTAAACACATGCATGTATAAAATATGTGTGTACTTTTATTTTTTGCCAATCAGATCCACTTTCACTGATTCCATATGCCAAATATTCTCCATCCTCAGAAAATTCATAGAAGGCTAAACTTATTAATCCTTCCTCAGACATTTCATTTGGATCCAAAAACACCTCTGGTTCACTTTCTAAAGTTCTTTGCTTGTATAAAACACTAAAGAAAGATAATTTATTAAAAATTTTGAATTTTTTTAAGAAAAAACCTTTTAATTTGTTCTGTTAAATATTTAACAGAAAAAATGTATGAGATTTTGTGTATCTACAATATTTAAACTTCTGAAAATAATATCATGCCCATTAAATGTATACATATTCTATACTTTTAAAAAACTGAGTTGATACAAAATATTTCTGTTCTTTAAAAATAAAAAATTTGAATTTCTTGTCAGTAAGACAAGGAATTTAATAAATAAATAGTATTAAGACTCACGACAGTTAACACAAAGATAAAAAAATTTTTTTATACAACATCATAAATATTGTAAAGCTATCATTGCGATAAGAGGTTAGAATGGAGTCACAGGCTTTCAATATTTCATGGCATTGGTTAATCAAAATGTAATGCTTCTTTTAATTTTTTCACATTCAATAGTGACAGCCTAATTATAGGTTGAGAATTGTTAGTTTAAAAAAATATATATAATGTTTATGTGCTAAAAACAGGCACAATTTTTCACAAAGTAATTTCAAAAAAAAAAAAAAAAAAAAAAAAAAAAAAAAAAAAAAAGCTTAAGGAAGAGTTACTTTACAAGAGTGATAAGATACCTTGTTAATATTATATCTTTTGAATTAGATAAATATTGAAAATAAAATAAATCAACAAAAAAATTTTCATAAGCCTAAATGAAGTTTTTAAATTTTTCAGCTATTTCATAACAATATTTATTTTTAAGAATCAAAGCTCTCTAGATTTTATATAATTTTACTGCAAAATAAACTTTTACATTTATGTCAGAAAACACTATTTAATATACTTAGAGATCTTGTAGTGCATACCCAATAACTCCAAGCTGTGATGAAATTATTTGGACACAAAGAGCATTTTATCTTCAGGTATTTTTATGAAAACTGGACCATACTCATTAACAATTTTTAGGAGTTTTGAAAAACTCACATAGCTTCTAAGAAAATATAGGCCACTTTAAATCAATAAAATATATTGCTATAATTATACAATAATCAGGATATAACTTAGAACCATTTATGCCAAAAAGAATAAAGTATCAAACAGAAAATAATTTTTATTTAAATAATGTTTAACATTTTTTTTCTTTATTGTCAAATTAATTAAGTTCTAAAATTAATTTTTTATTGAAGAGTTGGAAATGTGATATCTTTTACATACACCAACAATATCCTACACCTGACACTAAATATTGACAGATATGTTTTGCATAGTCATTAGACCCAGCCTCTGAATTGTTAGCTTTTACAAGTTGATGTTCACTACTATTTAGAGAAAATGTTTTTACAGCATACATAGCTATGTAAACAAACCCTAGACTGTACTTATGGTTAACAGGTTTGAAATAATTGCTTTGTGATTGACTTGTAATTTTGAACCAAGATCAAGTCACTAGGTCACACTTGAGGTTGCACTTTCATCTTCACATCCACACCAGTGGAAAGACTTTGAACATCAAAGCTTAACATTGACCCCTCCCCAATTCATGCAGCCCAGTGATAGAGAATGTGGTCACTCTCCCAATCACTGCTTGTAGAAAATGGTTCTTCACTTTGCTGACCTTATGGGAAGAGCATGAAACTACTGAGATGTTAATTATATAAATATTACTTTCTTCTAATCAACTTGTTTCACGGTTGATGTACAGTGAAAATGTTTAAGTATGTCCACTGAAATTCAGAGTACAAACAAAACTATTCTGTAAAGTTCAATCATCACTCATAGGTTAGATGGAAAAGCACCAATCTTTGTCACAATGGCATTTACATTACTGAGTGTTTTCTCAGGATAGAAAAATAATTCACATGATTATTCTGGCTGATAGCGCAACAAAATTTTTGTTGATTACAGATTCTTTTCTTTATATCTCTTTTCATCAATTTCAGAATGCATTGCATTTTGCATAATTTGTATGTACTGCATCCACCCTGCAATTGATCTTTTTGTGGTAATGTGTTCATAATGTTGCACATTCTCTGCCTTGCAATATACATTTATTTGATTTTATGAGCTTTAGACATTCAAATGATACCAATCTTGTAAGAAATATAAAAAATAACTTTGAAATTGTTTTACAATAGAGCATAAATATTAAAACTGTTACCTTTGATTTTGAAGACCTGTAT
>JAPDSC010073383.1:420514-432622 GCA_026290005.1 Latrodectus geometricus | reverse complement strand
AAGCCACGAATTTCGAGCTAATACATGGGAATGAGAAAATAATCAATGCAAAAATGTTTTTTCAAATTTTAAACAGAATATATTGTTAATTAAATGAGAACACTGATATAAAAACTAGAGCATAAGTAATTAAAAAAACATCATATCCGAACAAAATTTTGTACATTATATGGTACAAATAAGTGATAACAAATATAAAATATTTTAATTCCAGAAAAGTTGCATGTATGAAAAGGACTCGGTGTATTATGGAAACATTAACTTTCCAAAGCAGATATTAGCTAGTCTTATCTAATCGACCAAGGAGTAATTGCGTCGATATTTTATCGGTCACTCATAATATTGGTTTACGGAAAGTTAAAAAGCTGCAAGACACAGTTAGAGAGGTAAGGCAACTTTATATGTTACAGTCTTCAGAATCCCTTTTCAACCAAGAAATCGACCTTACAATGGGGTAACAAGAAGTTAAAATTGTATTTTTTTTTCCCAGCACAATCTCCAGATTAGAATTTATTTGAGAGATGGATGTTATATTACATTGTTATATTTGATTTAATCAAAGCACCATTTACACCATTCATAATCAGAAATGTCTCAGAATTTGAATAGGACACAATAAACAATAGATTTAAATGTACTTATAAATGTCAATCTTACAATGCACATATTATTTGCAATTTGTCAAGAGAGGCGATCAAGCTTGAAAACCACCAATTTATTTATGAATTATTCAGTGATAAATTATCATTTATATTTTAAAATTTCATGCAATAATATATCAATGTTCTAAGCGCAGATATAATATTCAAAAAATTCCAATAAATCCTTTGAGGTGTTGGATTTTTTTATATGGGATAATTTTTTATAATTTAAAAAATTCGAGATTATTTTATGATTTCTAGTTGACATAAGAAGCATGGAGCTAAGACCGACATTTACCTCGTGGTGATCCAGTCCTCGGACGACAGAAGCTGCTTGATACGCCTGTGTCAACGTTTCATTGATCTGGTCTGGTGGAAATCAGACCAGATGGGAGATTAGAAACAATGATTAAACTGCTTAACATAGAGACCCGAATAATCCCAAGCATGTTAGATATTTCAAATATCAGACATCAGTTTCTTAATTATTTTACATTTCTATTTTGTACGTGAAGGTTGATTCTATCGGAACCCCTAAAGTCTTAAGTAAACTCCACATTTGAACACTAACTTTTATTTTCAATATGAAAATTCAAATTCATGAACTCTTGAACCGAAGAATAGAGAACTAACCATTCAGCTGTCTGCTTGGCCTTGAAAAATCTGAGTCTGGTAATTGAATGGACGGAAGCAGTGTGACTGCTTGGTCGAACTATAACTTTTCTGTCACTAAATATATTCGGCGACGACACTTAATCTGCTCATTTGCAGTTGAAATATGCACCTGAAGTATGGAATGAATCTCATATTGCCCATTTCAATGCATGTTTGATGGCAGTCTGGCAAAATTATCATTTATGTTGCTTTAAAAGACTGGAAAGTTGTCAAAGGGATGTCATGCATCCGTTCTTTGAGAGAACTCCACAGAAAGAAGCTCAATGGATTGAGTTCTGGTGAGCATGGTGACCATTTAACGTAATCATTATAGCCAATAATATATTGCTGGACTGTTTCAGTACGACACGACTAAACTTTTGGTGGTTGGTATAGAGGTGCGACTTACGTTGTAACTAAATATTCCAAAATGGCCAAAACGTTAGGTTGGTTGAGTTTTGTGGCGCAAGGCCCAAAAAGGACAAGCTGCGCCATCGAAAACGTTAGGATATCTCATAGATTGATAATTATGTCCTGCAACAACTTCATCATTTAAACCCATTAATACAGCCTCTTTAAACACAGCACCGATTAAGCTCAGAATCATTGAGATGGTAGACTGCTCTTTAAAAGAAAGCCACATATGTTATAAGGAAGACAACTAACTCGCTGATTTTTTTTTTTCGATCAATAATGGCTCATTGAGATTTTACGACTAAAAAAATACCTCATCCGTCGTCATTTTTAAACTATTATAAACTATTGACTATTACTCAAATTGACCATCAGGAAGTGGCTACAACTCTAAACGATTTATTACGAAATTCCATGAATCATAATACAGCTTGGTGTCTTCTCTGCACTGCTTGCAAGAGTACGGTAGGTATGAATAAGAAACTTATTTCTGGAAGATTTGTCAAAGGTATTTTTAGAAAGACCGTATTGGAGAATAATAATAATTGACCAATTTTATGCTGATTGCTCGTCAGCACTTTTTTCGCATCTCTATATCATAAGTAACGTTTATTACTAAGTTGCTATCGCTAAAATTTGTATAAATTTTTATAATTTATTTATTAGTCCGAAATAAGACCGCTAACTTCCGAGTTTTATTGAAGGATTAAGAAGCGATACAAGTCTTTATATTGCAAAACTATATTGGCCACATCATACGAGCAATTCTCCTATTCTCCAAGTAGTTGTCAAGGATACACAAAAAAGATACATGACTATCCATCGCGAAGGAAACTCAATTACAGTAGTGGGTAGTTTTGCAGAGGTTTATATCTTTGACCTGATGACATACAGCCATCATAAAATATCCCGTATATGTTAGGTCAGAACAATATTCCAATGAAATCCGTGCCTAGATTCCAATCTAAAAATATGTTACGATTTATGACTAATAACATGTGTGAGTCCTGTGATGTCTACACTATTATACATTTGATATTAAATTACTATACAAATTTCGACTTCCCCATGAACATTACCCTAATCAGCCTCACTATTTCAAAATTACTTTAGTTAGGACATTTTAAATGGCGTGCTGATGCCACATTTTTAAACAAACCTTTTTAGATTGGATGGACAGTTAAACCAACTTGTAAAACCAGTTCATCATTTTATAACCTCCTGACCACATAAATATTAAATATTGTCCTATTAATGGTCTCTGTATAAATGAATGTTATAAGTATTTAAATCCTTCTTTGAATCAGCTTGACTACAACAGCAATATATTGGATAAATATTTCAATCCATTAGGAACCAACCAAGACATTCATTTTTAGGGAAAATACTACATAGCTAAAAATTGGCAGTACAATGAAATAAAAAATTGAACAATATAATTAAATTATTACCTTGAATCAATGAGATCAGTTGACCCCCATGCCCAGAATCTGTCATTCATTATCTGCAATCCATAGAAATACTTTTGTTTAAAGAACAGATGATACCAAAAATTTTAATATGATAACACTTTTATCCAAATTTACAAATTGCTGTAATTCTCCACAAAGTAAATAACTTTTGACTGTACTTTTGCATCATTCTAAAAATAAAGCCATTGATTTCAAGAAATTATCCAAATAACTACCACAAGAATCTTTGAAAGGAATCAGCCTTTCAAATTCAGACTGATTATAATTGAAATTCTCTTTTGTGTGGTTAACGTTTAAAATTAAATGCATATGATGAAATCAAAATAAAATAGCGCTTTTGTTATAGGTTTTACATTCATTTTTTCCATACAATTGTGAATTGCCTCGAAACATGCAAAGGTCGAGCCGTGAAAGGGGAAGAAATATGGTTGCATCGTAAACGAAATGAGTAAAAAAACTTTTTCTCACGAATTATAAATTTATTGAAAGTTTCCTTCCTCTCAGTTAAAAGTTAAAATGAATGTTAATTCCATATAGCAAGACATACGCCTCAAGAAATATTGATCTACATTTGATTGAGGTAGCTTAAGGGCAGTTGACGTAACGATCTTCTGCTTTTGACATTGCATAATAGACAAGTTGTAAAATATAACTTTTATTAATAGTAAGCTGAAGACTGTTGTAAATCATTGGCACATATGTTTATGCGTTCCGGAAAATCTTTTCACAAATAGTGGCGCAGATCGCAAGAAGGAAATTCGAAAAAGTTCAATCCAAAAAATATGAATGCAGAAAGTGGAAACAAAGCGCTTATCTTTCTTTCGTTGTTAAATAATTTGTTAGAATGGGGTTCTGGACATTCCATTACAGAGATAAATTTTTGTAAACTGAGCCTGAGAACAATCACCATCAGCTCAGACAATGTTAACATAAAAGGCAATATATGTAGTAATGTTTTTTTTAAAAAAATATACTACGATTTTTTTTCCAGAAAGTTTCTTATAGATAGCAGGCCGTATTTAAGCATCGTAATCAGGAAAAATTCAAAACACTCATTTCAACAGATGAGGATATATGCAGGTAACAGAAACATAACTCCATTAATCACTGTTAAAGAGTGGTTGGAATCGAGTAGAAAACCACCAATTCCAAAAAGTGCAATGCAACTCATAGGCTACAGTGAGTTCAACGATCATCAAATTTGACCTCGTACTGCGGAACAACTAACAATCCATGTCTTTGTAAATAAATTAAGTGCTAATCATGTATGTTATAGAAGGACTTTTTATCAATAAAAGACCCTGTTTATGTATCGCAAAAAAGATAAACTGGAAAAACACCAAGCATTCTTAACTAAGGGCATAAAACCGCGTAGAACATAGCCTAAATACCGAAAGTTGTTTCAACAGTAAAAGAATAAAAAGAAAAGAAAGATTGTTGAAGCCTTCCGGAAGGGCTAGTTTTACATAGAGGACCATATTCACATAACACAAGGAGAAAAATCCGAAACATTATCTCAGGCACCCACCCTCACATACAAGTTTTCTTTAAATTTGTTAAAAAAAAATGCAGGGCTTGGTCGAATTAACCTTCAAGACTTCAAAATCACACTTCGCGTGTGTTACTTGTGTTTTCAACCATATTGTCAAGGACAGCTTGAAAGGAAAATATATCATCTGCAATTCAAAGTTATTTTAAATGTTTATATTGTTCCTTGAGGTTTGGAAAATGCGTTTGTTGAACACATTCCAGGATAGATACTGTAATTAAGACAAAAATGTACACAGGCATGATATGCAACATAATTAGTACATTTGATATTTTCACTTTTAAAGTTAGATGGACATTATCATCTAAAAGAAATCTGGGCTAACAACCCACTATGAGAAGAAAAGGACTCAAAAAAACGATGGTACAGTCAGATTTGAAGTTAGACTACGTTCAGCTATGATTATGAAGTACAAATTTTTTATTATAAATATTAGTTTCGTTTACAGTGTTATTCGAAATATTTTCACACTATTTCTCTGTTGACATGGATATGTATTTCCTAAACGGCTGTGAATTTTAATTTACCACACATGAAGATGCGACATCAGTATTATCTACGAAGGATACTGATGTCGAAGTACGACTTTTTACATATTGTTTAGGAAATAGTAGTTGATTACAGCGAACATATTCAATCATTGAACATAGCATTGTGGTTTGCTATTTAGTTTAACATGTCAGTTTAAAAAATGGATTCCGAAGCAATATAAATATCAGTTTCTAAATTAAAAATCAAAACCAATAACTACTATATAGAAAACTATACTATTAATTCTTCAACTTCTTTTACACTACATTCCGTTGAGAAATGATATTGTTTTCCGCCCAGCACCATATACCCAACTTATTGAATGGAGAAATTTAGCATTCAAAGATTTTAGTGAAATTAGGAGTTTCCTAATTTTGAAGAAAGCTATTTCTCCATTAATTAAAGTTGAATCTTCAATGTACTTTCGAGGCACCAAATTTTTTTTATCGTGATTATAGGTAATCAGGCAATGATCTCTCATAAAAAAAATTCAAACAATGATTTCTATTAAAAATGAAATTGTACTACGCATCCTATTTTAACATAAATGATATTTTAAGGACAAAATGAGACTTGATTTTAAACATTACTATGAATTGCAAATGAGATAAATGTAGATTATAATTTTTTTAAAAGAGGTCTTGCTCGACAACGACTCTTGAGAATAATTTTAGATAATAATAATATTTTGCCTAAAACGGAATTTTGTATAATTTTGCAGTGAGAACTGCGTTTATAATGAAATGCAGAAAAGACGAGAAGCTGCAATTAGATATATACTATATTATATATAAAATGGATATTTATTATGGAGCCCATTTACGTACTATTATGACTCCAAAATTGGTTGGATCTTCATCATCTAAAATCAGGAACCAAGAAGACGTCCAAAATATGGCCCCAGACATATTGCTTAGGTAGATATTTAGATACTTGAATAAAAATGAGGTAATGAAGGCCTTTTCAGAAAAGTAAATCTAATAATACACAAATGCCAATACTTTTCATCAAATCCACATTTTGTCGTCACCTGTATATTCATGGAAGTAACATTACATGAAACTAGAAAAAATTATACAACAAGGTTCAAAATTTACCAAAAATAATTTAATTTAAAGACTTATATTATACTTTACGTAAATACAAAAAATTACCAAAAAATAACGCATCTGATTTTTATAAATACTCAAAAGCAGAGTTTATGATGAAACATTCTATTTAAGCACAAAAACATGAATTTTGAGTCCTTACAATTTTCTTAGCCAATTACTGCATAATCAATAATTAATTAATTTTAAGCAGTTATTTAGTGTATCTTGAATTGAATCCACGCTATTTCCTACCTTGAGTCTTCCTTTAAAGTACGAATTCGCTTCTATCATCTCCCCGTTTAGGAAATTTTATTCATTCATTTGCAACCGCCCCATTTCCTTGCAGCCTCTTCTTCAAGGCAGAAAGTAAGTCCCCTGTGTACATTTTCCCGCGAAAGACAAATGCATCAACAAGTTCAAAGTCCAGTGCATGGGAAGGAGAGAGGGGGCTGGCATTTCCGCCGTAAATGAATGCATTATTTATGACGTCATGCGAATTCAGTTTGAGAGAAATGTAAAAATTATTTGCATTTTGATTGCATGAACACATGTGTCTTTGAGACGGTGTCTGATTTTCATGCAGAGATATGTCTTTTTACCACCCAACGTCAAGAGAGTTCTGCTGCTAGGCCAGGGAAATTTGCGTTACAGAGATTTTGATTATATATGTTGATGGCAGGAAGACTTGCACCAGCGGAGGTTTTAAGTTCCGGCCTTCGGAATTCAGAGGCACACGGGCAAACGTCATTAAGCCGAAGAATAAATTTATTTTGCATTAGAATTTCATTTCTAGTAAATCGCGGACTTGGTTATGTCGGAAATGTAATGGGGAATATGTTAAAAAATGGATTTCACCGTTTCATTAAATGATTTTATTCCGCGCAAAGTCAAAGACTTCTGCCAATAAGACATAAAATTTATATTTCACCAATATTAGTCATAATAAAAAATATATAGTAAAATAAATATTAAAATTACATTTATTTTTAAATAAATGAGTGTGTGTTAATTTACCTATTATTATATTAATATGTAGTTAAAGTTGAATTGTAATTCTATTTATTTTATTTTTAAATAAAAATAAATACAATTACAATTCAACTTTAACTATATATTAATATAATAATAGATAAATTAACACACACTCTTTAATTAATGGTCATTTTCATATTTACTTTGATAAAAAAAACAACAACTTAACATCCATATATTTTATTTACATGAAAATGTAAGTGAAATCTATTTAACAAAAACATTTCTAACCACTTTAACACTCAGTCGAAACATTATAATAAAGATTAGGTGAAATGAGCCAGCTTGATGGTTTTAACGATAAATGACACTGTTGCCTAATGATAAATGCTGTGTTCCTGTAATAAGGATAAATGATGATGCCTTGGTTTTCTTAATGATAAATCCGATGAAGATTGTTTAAAACAAGAGTAGAATATTTTATATAGTTTTTAAGATTTGGGAGAAAAATAATTTATTTAACTTTGGCAAAGTCTTTGATTTAAAAAGAGTATCCCAAAAAATACAATGATCGTCTGGAATTTGCGAATTTTTGAATATCTGTCATACAAAAGATATAAAAAAAATGAAATTCTTAAAGTTTCCCACGTGCAAAGTTATGAAAATTGACAATGATCCACAAATCAAGAATTTTGACATATTCATATAAAATTTCTATTTTAAAAGATTTAAAATGCTGTTAATTTTATCTACAAAATAGGTTAAAAAGGAAACATTATGCAAATCCATGCATTCTGATGAATTCAAACGAAATTTGACACACATATACCTCATCATTTGGAAAGGTTAACAAATTTAAAAATAACTACCTTCTTGAAAAAATGTGATGCTATCACACTCAAACGGACTAGAAAGAAATTTGGCTAAAGTGTCTAATCATCTAAAAGAATTCAAATATAGCAACATTTTTATGGAAAATGTTGCTACTTTTCTATTTAAGATGCGAAGGGTAATAAAAAGACGATTATTACATTCTGTTTGATCACAAGCAACCAATATTTAAAATATTTGTGAATTCAGAATAAATTCACAAATATTTTAAATATTGATTGCTTATGATTCCAAAGAATTATTTATGTTTGCAAAGAATTACCCTCTAGAAGTAAATAATAAAGAAGACATGTTATGTAGTCCCATATGAGACCAGATAAATTCATACAACTTCCTTATTGCTTTGAAAAATCAACCTCTCACATTGAAAATTTCAAACCCTATAAACAGCAGAAGACACTATGTAATTCTACATACATCAAAGGATTCGAATAATATATGTACATACACTTTACTTGGAATGATTCACTAACTTAAGAATAGTTTCTCAACAACACTTTTCTTGAGGTTATTCTTCTCAAATGGAAGAAAGTGGGTTAAAAATGATGTGTAGTTCACATGATAAAGAAATTATTGAATTACTTAACATGAAATAATAAAAACACGAGTTCCTTCCCTCCAAAAAATTAGACTCTTTAAGAAATCAGAAACATCCTAACAGGATTGAAAGGAAAACAGGTTCTGAAACTCCACATATCCCGATGATTAGATTGGAAATTGATATAAATATTCCTTATACTCTCAGAGAAAGAAATTAAATATTGGAATAAGAAATTTAAAACTTCAAAAAGAAAGTAGAAGAATTGTCATAAAATCCAAACAAATATATATTAGAATTAAATTTGACACAATTTATCCCCTCACAGAATTAAAAGTTGTTGTTCTCTCTTAAGGTGAAGAAGTAAAAAAGGGAGTATAATGGCAACTCAGAAACTATTGAATAGATTTGCACAAAAGTTGTTCGATTATAACTTTAAAAGATTTGAGAAGAGCTTGAGAATAATTAATGGTTCTAAGATTTAACTGAATTTTCCTCATACAGTTGAAAGTGATAAGGGTTAGAGAATTTTTCTATTTTGCACAGCCCATCTCACGTGCGCTGTACAGCATGGAGTTCATGAAACTTCCACGGCCATACCATATTATTACTCTCTTCGTGTACACAATCGTTGATAAGTGGATCGTGATATGGTTAGTCATTATCACCCATAAAGCAAATTGGTCTTTTTAAACAAGTCACTGCATATTTCAAGAACCTCTTCCATATTGTATTCTGCTGTCATTCTACAGACACAGAGTATATGAAATGATGTGCAACAGTTCAACATGATCCCTTTTCACACAAAAGATCCCAGAGTCATCAACAAGATCGATTCATGTGATTTTAAGATCAATATTGTGATAATTGCAAGTTGATGGCGATTTCTCGGTTCCCTCAAGATTCATACGTGCCGACAGTTGTTTAAGGGGTTGAAATTTGACTTATTACTAACGAGTGACAAACGAGTTTTAATGGAAAACATAAAGAGGGGAGCACACATTACCAGTCACTGAGTGCACACGTTTTGCCTTGATATCACTGTTCTAAATGAAACAGAGACAGTTACTGAAAAATCATATTTTTATAGTTTCATACATTTAAAGTCACATTGCGAATATGTTTCGACTTTTAGACGCGGTTTGTCGAATATTCTTAGTGATCGTAATCATGGTATGAAGCTGTTGCCGTAATCTGGAGAAGGTCATACGCGATAAATGCCACCAAAGAGTACATCTTCTAGCTCACAAAAAAGCTGTCTATAGTAATTTATCATTTATAGATTTCATGTAAATTTTAACAGTTAATATCATTGCAGTTGTAAATATTTTATATATATATTCAATAGCAGTATTCTTTTTCAGACGGTACTAATACGAAGAAACTAATTTTGTATGTTTATTTACAGGTAAAATGAATAAAAATTTCTTTAGAAGCAAAAATCATAAAAGATATTTCATATTAAACTGCATTTTAAAAATTAAAAAAAATTATGCATTAAAGATATACATAAATATGCATTAAAGATAATGTGTAATGCATGTTAAGATGGAAATTGAGAAAAAGAATGAAGAACTGTTGCAAAATGTAGCGAAAGAAAGAAAGGGTTCAATACCTAACAAGACTGAATACAGCCGTTGTGGAATGGCCTGTAAAAACTGGAGATTTTACAAGATTTAATACCCATTGCCAGAATGTCATGGAAATAAGGATGACGATTAAGGTGTCGATATCGTCGTTTTGCCATTGTTCAAAATCATAAAAAACAGTGTGATTGAGTACACGGGACAAATAACATTAATTTAGCCGAAGCTATTCCAATCTATATTAAACTCGAGTTCACGAGTGGTGATGTAATTTATGAGAAACAAATTCCGTTAAAATGAGTCGTCTGTTGTCAGAGTTACAAACAATAGACTAATATTTAAACACTGACCATACGAGGAGCTTTTGCACATATAATTTAAACATTAGAGAGTAACAAAATATTCATTTTTATTTAAATTTAATCACATCATAACATACTCAAACTTCCTCAAAAATGCTAGTTAATATACAAATTGTTAAATATTCTATTCAAATGTTCCACAGAAATTTCTGTGCATTGCATTGAAGTATGATACTTCAATTGACTAACAATATTTACAATTTAGAAATATACACTTATGTGTAGAAAATTGTGTGGACATTTATATTTGCACTATTTCATAAATATAATTTATTCATCACAAATGTCTAATTTATGATCACACGTTGGATGTTAACAGAATATGTACAGAATTAATTTAAATGATGTTTTCAGTTATTTGAGGTTTTGCATACGATTTATGATGAAACTGACATAGATTAATGGAATTTAAACTTCACGTATTAAATGATATTTTGCTTTAAAAAAGTACATTTATACACATTTGAAATTAGTAAAATTGCTTTTAGAATTAACAGAAATGATAGTCGATCAAAAGACAAACATTCATTAACTAGTTTCAAAAAGCATTGATGAATAATTTAAGCAATTCATTAATTCAAGTACTGATAAACAATTCACGTATAATATATTAATTCCAATAAATCCTTCAAATGAGCATTTATTATTTAGCTATAATATTCTAAAATAGTTTAAAAGTTCTTTAGAAGGAATTTTAAAAAAAAGTTTGAAAAAAAAATTTTTCTTGGTATAATATCTGGTTAGCTGCTTCTGATAATCTCAAAGCAAAGCATTGGTATACTGAGAGCGTGGCACACTTCCGAGAGAAGTGCATTGGAATCTTTTCAAGAATTTCTAGACATGAAAATTGAATTTTATATAACATGGTACAGAGAATATTTTGATATAAATTCTAAACCAAAAGCAAACAAGAGCACTTCTTATATTCAAAAGATTATCTACACTGTGTCGTGACTGATATAACAAGAATAATTTTTGGGACAATCTCTACAGAAACTACAAGACAAACTCAGATATATTTCGATTAACTTACTGTATTAGTTACACAAAAGCAATTTTTGCCATTGATTTAAAATGCTTTAATCTATTTTACATAATTTGGTGTACATCATTCGAGACATGCAATCGGAAATAAATTTCCATTATTTTAGAATTTTTATTAATTTGCACAATAATATTTATATTTCAGTAAACAAATAGACATATATATATATGATAAAATTACGAAAATCGTAATGGGCTAATCATTAAGATTTTCGATTAGCTCGCTGAATGTATATGCTTCGTTGCACATTTTACTTAAATCATTTTACATCTGATTTAATTCATAGTTTATACCGAATCTCTACCATATCCCCACATATATATATATATATATATATATATATATATATATATATATATATA
>JAPDSC010073383.1:378468-420504 GCA_026290005.1 Latrodectus geometricus | reverse complement strand
TATATATATATATATATATATATATATATATATATATATATATATATGCTTTTACATAGTTTAGATATTACCGAGGGCTTGTGGAAAGGAAAATTCTGCTTAGAATTGAAATGAAAATATAAAGATTAAAAATATTCAATTAAAAAAAACACAGCATTTATTAGATATTTTTTGTACACGGCATGCCGAAAAAAACATAAAAAATGAAAAGAAAATTTTTTTAATCTCTTCATTTTTAAGTTTCACTTTAAACTTGAAAATATAAGGTTCTAGAATTTATCACGCAGATAAAAAATTTATTGACAACTTGGTTTGGTTTTGTTTTCTTCGAAGCTTAAAATTCCTTTTATTTATTTTATTTATTTATTATTTTTTTATGCACACGAGGACTAATTAGACAGGAACCTACAGTTTTATATTGATTTCGAACCACTAATAACAACCATGCTCCAGAAGGGATTCAAACTTACCAATTGTTGAACCGAAGGCCATAGCGCTAATTATTTGGCTACCATTTAGCAGCTTCTCGAGCAGATGTTTTGCTTTAAAGCATATGAATCACTACAAATGTAAATTAAATCTCAAGTACAGATTAACGAAAAATAAATCAAATGAGGAGTAGAATGTTTGAAACTTCCTTTCAATTACCTTATTTTAAAATATTGAAAGTCCGGGATCATTTCCACTCGCATTCCAATGCATTTCCAATCAGCAGCTTATTGGAAAAGGCAAAAACAAGTTCGTAAATACATACACTATCTATAAATAAAAAACAAGTGGAGAATGCATAGTCATAAATTATTTCTCCACTCACTGCAATAATGCATTAATCATAATTTTAAAAAAAGAAAAGAACTATAATTTTTATTTTTGAAACAAAAGTTGTGGAGCAGAATATTTTACATCACTTAAATTAATCACATTTGGCGGCCGGCATATACAATTTAACATAGAGTTCCAATTATAGTTAATTATACAAAAAATCAACTAAAAGAGCTGCCATCAAAATTTCGAACTAAAACAATTTTTTACTTTAAATTACCCATAGACTGACATAATATAAATTCCACTCCATTCCATGCTACCACTCTTTGTTCAAGTTAAAACGAAATTTGACTAATAGAATAAAAAAGGAATTTATTCTTACATAGATTTTTTTATATATAACTAGGCAATATGCCTCAATTTTTTAAACAATTTTAACTTAAAATTTCACTCGACAAACATCTGCAGAAGTCCTATTTGTTTTACATCTTCGGTGAAATCATTATCTTTATATTTCCTTAAAATTATCAAGATTCGGTTAAATAAGAATTTTAAAGATTTTAAAAGTTAACTGGTTTTAATACCATGTAGCGAAATGTGTTACATATTGTTGCCACCTGGTATTTTTGCATCATTGTCTTCTTCTAAAAAGTAGAGAAGTCATTCACATGTCACTGAGGAGAAAAGCATGAAGACTATTAAGCAATTAGATAACAGATGTGCATACAGAAAGCAGACTCACAATCCTTATTTAGCGTTGTTAAACAGTGAGTAGGTTCAAAATAGAGAGCCCCCACTCCAAATTGCTCAGTCCTACGATGAATTCGAGTTAATTTTCGTCTGATTTCTTATAGTGGACCATCTGTATATGGCATCTTTTAAAACCATAGGATCTAGCATGCATTAACTTCCAAGGAGAAACTTCTTATAAAAAAAAGTTATCCGTATTCAAGCACCACAAAAAAAAAAAAAAAAGTCAGAAAATTCCAAAGCATGCACACAAACAGATTTTGCATAAGAAGGAAACATAAACTCAGCATCTATCACTGGGCTTCATTTATAATTGATATAGAACCTGGAATTTTAAACTCCAAATAGCCTTTATTGTCACCGTGATTATTTTTTAAGCAAAAGCTAATTGGACAACAACTTAAGATAAATGGTGAAACTTCTACAAAACAGTCACGCCCATCTTGCAAATTATGAATAATTAAACTGGAGTTATTTGACTACAACTTAATGTAGAAAATAGTGCTTGTTACTCATATTTGCACCCAATCTTGTAATGTTGCTCTTATAGCTTAAGCAACAGGCATCGATTATTCATAAGTTGCAACACATGTTATTTTAACAACACTAGTAAAATAGTAATTTTATTTTTCTACACATCATACTATATTTAAAAAATCCTTTATTTACCGCTGGAAATCCTAGTGGAGGGCCATTAAAAGCATCAATTTTTTTTAAATGATAAAAAAAATTGACAAAGAAACTTAAGTCAAATACCTTCCTTCCATTTCGTTTCGTAAAATTTTATACGAAGCTTAAAATGGGAAACTTCGTTAGACTAAAACAATAGTTGTTTTGATGTATTTGTTACCTACTTTAACTTGTGGTAACAAATACATCAAAATTTTTTTATAGCTTTAAGCGTTTTGTAAGCACAAGAAAGAAAGCCATTCCATACAATCTCTATTAGCTGACTAATATTATGATAAAATGTAGAAATTTTCAAACTCATCTCCCGAAGAGAAACATTACACTTTTCATTCATTAGAAATGAAAGTTAATTTGTTACTATTACGGAACAATACACATTTTTAACATAGCTTTGAGCAGCGACATGAAAGAGTTTCTGTTTTACAGGAAGATATATATACCTCCCATTGTTTTAATTATAGCCTTCACATTATTATAATACACCCATGTGAAAACGTTTCAATGAATATAAATTCTTCAAATATAATGGATGAAGGCTGTTCCAGAAAACACACAAGCACATTTTAAAAAAAATAGTAATATTTTTTACGAATCATTTTTTGAAAATTACTAATCATACACAAGATCATTCAACTTAAGCAGAAAGTTGCTATGATTTATATTTATGATTAGGTATAAAAAACACTAATATCTATTCTTTATTACCACATCATTTGCATTACCTTAACTTGAATTTTTGATTGCTCGAAATTAAACTTAGGAATACTCAAGTTAAACTTTAATACCTAATAATTAACTTTTTTAACACCTAAGTTTAGGATGTGCCCAAGTTATAACTTAAAATGCACGTTAGAATATTTAACATCGAGTATTGAAAAGCAAAGAGGTTGGAAACTGTTGTAAAATTTCTGGTTTGTAGGTTGAATTGTATTCTAACCTTCAGTTCAATAATGAATGGGATCGATTCCTGTCTCTACCAGGAGAGCTGGTAATAGACTGAAATGCATTTCAAATTCTGAGACTTTATCGAAATAGTCCTAGAAAGAAAAAAAAAAAGATCAGATTGAGACAAAATAAATTAATTAGTTAAATTGTGATAAGGCTCTTTCGAACATCTAATGCCTCTGTGAAAGACTTCTTGAACATTTTGTCCCATTCACAGGTAAGATAAGAGCCACAAAAAAACTCCTAAATTTTACTGAAGACTTGCAGAAGTCAGAAACATATCAATTAACTCCCTTTATTTCAAATCCAGGCCATCAATTCTAGATCATCTATTAAGAAAAGAGAACTTACTACTAGGCTGATCATCTTTAGGAGACTAAACATAATGTTTACATTTTATTTTAGTCTTGCCACACTTGCCATACAAGTAATAATGTGGATTTCTAAAAATGTTTCTCCCGGATTTTTTTCATTCTGTAAAATCGTTTGTGCATGTTACTCGCATTACACGCGGTGTCAAAAATTTGTACAATTTACAGAGATTAATTTTATTCAACGGTATTCAGAGTTTTTATTTTGTATTTTACAGTTTTGATATCTTAATTGTGTGGTTTAATGTTTTGTGTCAGAACATAAAAACGGACAAATATGTGTATTTCATTCTTGCATTTTCAACGAACACTTAATATTAAAAAAAAATATGCAAATACGTCATTCTTGCGTTGTATTATGTTCAAAAATGGAAATAAAATAAAAAATATCATGCAATTCTTCGTTTTTCTATTTTTTTAAAATTTGAGTTGAGTTGAAGTTTTAGTTAGAGATCACGGTTCTAATTTCAGCAAATTTTTTTTTAATATTTTATAGTTGTAGTATAAGAATAAAAAGAATTGAAAAATGGTATTAATTTTTAAAATTTTTATATAAAATATTAATGACTTTTACACAATTCGATAAGCACATACACAATTCGATCATTATATTCGATTCTTTTATACAGTTTCCTAGATTAAATAACACTTTTAATTTTTACGGTATGAAATAGTTATATTGACAAAGCAATTAATATATTGGGTTTCACATTGGAAGAAATATAAATTATACACATTCTTATTTATCATGAAATTTAAGAGTGGCCATAAAAATGACATCTGTTGTGTTTATGAATGCACATCATATTGGATTCTGCGGTTAATGATACTCTGTTGGCAAACTGATCTCTCATTTACTGGGTAATAATCATACACTCTAAGGCAAAACTTTATTTCATCTTTGAACACCCTTGCATATAGTATTAAAGTTACTTGCTATACGAAATAAAATATCTTCTTTGGAATATGTCTAAAATTTCTGACCTTGAAGGGATTATAAAGACTTCTTTTTTATTTAAAGCATTTTGAATAAGGGCAAGTCAAGTTAAGAAAAAGGAAACTGAAGTCTTTCAGTTTGAGTAACATATGTATATATACACTGCTCAAAAAAATTAAAGAATATTTCGGTTTTAGGTGGATATTGTTGCTGGGAAACTTTTTAACTGATTTAAAAGTGGTCGACAGACGTAGTAGGTTATATGAGAATAAATTACACATGTTTAGCAGAAAAAAGTGCAATTTATTGAGCATTTGTGTACAAAAGGAAAAAAACACAATTTATGAATATGAAAAAAAAAGAATAAGAAAAGGCATTCTTTTCAAAGGAATCCATTTTCAGTAGGGGTATGGTTTCCACGGACGGCCAACAACGTTGAACACCTTCGAGGCAAGCAGTCGATGAGGCTATTAATCACGAGTTAAGGTATTCTATCGCACTCTTCCATAAGAGATCTTTCCAGTTCTTGGACAGTTTATGGGGGGTGGCTAACAACTCGTCTTTGTAGAGCTTCCCAAACGTGCTCTATTGGATTCATGTCTGGAGAACACGCTGGCCATTCCATTCGTACGATTTGAAAAGGAAATCCTACACCAGATTAGCACGATGTGGCCTGCAGTTACCGTCCATTAAAATGAAGTCCTCTCCGATTGCTGCAGCGTAAAGTACTACAGAAGGTCTGAGGATCTCTTTCCTATATCGGTGACCTGTCAGAGGTACATCTCGAATGATATAGATGTCTGTGCTTCCGTCAATGGAGATGCCACCATACACCAACATTTCCCTACCACCAAATCTGACACTTTTGTGCACGAACGCAGAATTATTCTTACTGCTACGGTCCCTCCAGATGAAAATACGCCTATTATCAGGATGAACAGAAAAACGGGACTCGTCAGAAAAAAGAACACAATGCTCCATTCATTTCTCCTCCATTTCATATGCTCTGTTGATCACTCCCTGCTGTCACAAAAACGCCTTGATGTTAGTTTAACACATACCATAGTTCAGTGAGCATACAGACCTACACCATGGAGCCAGTTTCGGACCGTCTGAGTTGAAACCGTGGTGTCAGTAACCGAGCAAAGGTGTTATTAGAGAAGAGTAGCGTTCATATTTCGGTTTTTCCAAGTCGTTAGCACTAATGAACGATCTTCCTTGGGCGTTGTAGCCCGTCTACGACCTTGTCCTAGACTTCAGCCTGCACTTCCAATCTCCAAAAGACGGTTCCAGGTCCTGGAAATCACACTTTGCGACATTCCAATGGCTTTCGCCACTTCAGCTTGAGTTTGGCCCACTTCTAACATACCAACAACTCTCCAAGCTACTGAATGGGTTAAATGACTTCGCTGAGACATCATACTAATGGAAACGAAGCAGTCACTGAATGCCGATCATCTTTGTCTTCATTGTCTTTTATTCAGTTGAAAGTCAAATTTCATTCACTACCACTAAAGACACGTTTTTGACGTAGAACTCAAAATTAGCATACTCCACAAATTGGAAACCAGAAAAATTTGCATTTGTGATTCTTTTCTTCCCTTTTTGGCAAAAAAAAATTTCGCTTATATTCTTATTTTATATAAAACTTACATATCCTTTAATTGTTTTGAGCAGTGTATATATAAACCTACTGAATATTTCATTCAAATAAAATTATAAAATCATATATATTTACATTTAAAATCTTAATATCACACAACTTTTTTATCTCTTATACCAAAGTGTATAAAAAAATCCCTTTACTGTAAAATACTTTTGTTCTGGAATGAAAAAATACTGTTGTACTTTGATGTTAAATGTATATACTTTGATGTTGAATGATTTGTACTTTGATATTAAATGATTTGAAAACTTCTGTTCAATTTTTAATAATTTTTTAAAATATTGAACAGTATTGCGTATTTTTAACAAAATGAAACTTTAAGAATCAAAATAGTACTGACAAAAACTAACTGCATTAAATATAGACATAGACTTTTGTGCCTTTTTAAAAAAAATTATCTACTCAAATAATCCTTTATTAATTTTTATAAACTTAAGTTGATTACTCAGTAAACATCAAAAGCAAAAATAAATTTAAAATATACTCTACTGGCCATTAAATTTGCTACACCAGGAAGAAATGCAGATAACAAAATGATATTTATTGGACAAATATATTATACTAGAAATAACAAGTGATTAAATTTTCAAAAACTTTGGCTGGATAGATCCTGAGAAATCAGTACCCAGAACAACCACCTCTGGCAGTAATAACAGCAGTTATACGCCTGGGCATTGAGTCAAACAGAGATTGGATTGCATGTACAGGTACAGATGCCCATGCAGCTTCAACACGATGCCACATTTCATCAACCGTAGTGACTGGCGTTTGGTGACGAGCCAGTCGCTCGGCAACCATTGACCAGACATTTTCTATTGGTGAAACACCTGATGAATGTGCTGGCCAGAGCAACAGCCGAACATGTTCCGTATCAAAGAAGGTCCGTACAATACCGGCAACATGCGGTCGGGCATTATCCTGCTGAAACGTAGGGCTTCGCAGTGCTCGAATAAAGGGTAGAGCCACGGTTTGTAACACACCAGAAATGTAACGTGCACTGTTCAAAGCACCCACAATGCGAACAAGAGCTGACCGAGATGTGTATCCAATGGCACCCCATACCATCACGCCAGGTGATGGGCCAGTATGACGATGGCGAATGCACGCTGCCAGTGTGCGTTCACCACGATGCCGCCAAAAACGGATGCGACCATCATCATGCTGTACTCAGAACCTGGATTCATCTGAAAAGATGACGTCTCGCCATTCGTGCGTCCAGGTTCGTCGTTGATCACACCATTGAAGGCGCTCTTGTCTATGACGCAGCGTCAAGGGAAGCCGCAAACATGGTCTCCGAGTTGAGAGTCCATGTTGCTGCAAACGTCATTGAATTGTTCGTGCAGACACTTGTTGTCTTCCAAACGACACCGTTTCTTGACTCACGGCTCGTGACGTGGTTGCACGATCCATTACGGCCATGCGGATAATATGCCTGTCTTCTCGGCTGCTAGTGATAGGTGGCCGTTGAGATCCCGCATGGCGTTCCGTATTACCGCCCTGAACCCATCGATTCCATATTCTGCTAACAGTCATTGGATCTCGACCGACGCGAGCAGCAATACTGCGATAAGATAAACCGCAATCCCAATACGCTACAATTCGACCTTTATCAATGTCAAAAACGTGCTGGTACGCATTTCTCCTTCTTACACGAGGCATCACAACAACTTTTCACCAGGCAACAACGTTCAAATGCAATTTGTGTATGAGGAACCGGCTAAACAATTTACTCATTTAAACACAATGTAGATGTTGCTACTGGCGCCTGCTTTGACTGAATGGGCTGAAAAGCTAATCATTTGCATATCACAGCACCTTCTTCCTTTCGTATAAATTTCACGTCTGTAGCATTTTGCCTTCTTGGTGTAGCAATTTTAATGGCCAGTAGTGTATTTTAAAATTAAAATAGGTATCCTTTAAATCAAAAGCGTCAAGTTTTTCTACTTGAAAAACAAAGAAAACAATGGGTACTAGACAGTATCTATTGTTTTCGTCCTTTCCTTGAATCTTCTTCTGTCTTTACAACATGTCTTGTGATGACGCTCAGTGTGTAAAAGTTTACAATTTATTAAAAAAATCGTACATTTTTAGCTCTAATAATTTAAGTTCGCAACTATAATTTATATTCAAGTAATGTATTAAATTAAAAAACGATCAATAATTTAAAAACAATGAACTCAAATGACATCGTTAAATAGTGTTTTGAATTTATATTTGGATACAATTTTTGATTTTAAACTGTAAATCAGAATTTATAAATTATAAAATAGTAGGATTTTCCATAACAAAATAAAGTTTCGTATCTACTTAATCAGCAAAAATACAGTGAAAGAGGCACAGTTCATAAAGAGGATTCAGAGCATATATTTTAGAAATTATTTTCTCTAATAATTATCACTATTTTATTCAAGCAGTATTAAAAATCGCTATTTTTGATTGAATAGTATAGCAACATAATGAAATTTAGATTAATGTCATAAAATTTTTAAGATATAAATGTTTTATAGTTAGGAGAAATTAGAGAATGCTTTGAAACCAAATAAACTTTTAAACAGTTTTTATACGTAAAAACACAAGTTTTACAAGAAAATAAAGTTATTTGAACTAAAAAGATTGATTGCTCATTCACCAGAAGCACATATACATAAATTTGAAAATGTTAAATCATAAGCTTTTAATCTTTACATATCAGTCCTATTCGTTTTCAATAATATTAAAAATTAAATAATTGATGTTTTTAAATCCCAAATATTAAACTTCATAATTAGTGATATTATTAAAGAAATTGTAATACTCATTTAAAATAAAATATCAGAAACGTAAATTTTAATTTCACAAATCTATCAGCCTTATCAAAGAACTCTAATCGTATCAATAACAATAACAAGTTTTAAATTGAAATCGTATGAATTTTACGCTTCTTGCTTAAAGAGATATCTGTGAAGTTGGCACACATCTCCAGTTTTTATATTAAAAACGGGATTAATTCCTATGCCCCAAGAAAAGAAATTAGGAACACTCACTCCGACAGAAGTGCACTCGAACAAGAAACCTAACATCCATTTTCATAATTGAATTGTATCTGGGATGACATGATTGGTTGGTTTGTAAGTTAATTTTCTTTTATTCTCATAAGAGAGCAAATTTGACATGAACCCAAAATTTAAAATGAACTTCAAATCATTACAAACATCTAAGTTTCAATTCTAGCAGACAAACTGGTAGAACTAAAGACTGATCTCAGCTCCACTTCAAAAACAGAGTAGCTGGGATCAGTTGATTTGTTGGTTTATAATTTAACTGCCATTTATTTGTACACAAAAGCTAACTAGACAAAGATCTAAAATTTAAAGCGGATTTCGTACCACTACAAGCATCCAAACCCAAGGTTTGATTTGAACTTGCGAATTGGTTGTTCGGAATAATCTCAGGACATACCACTTCTATAAATGTCCTATTACTCAGCTGTGTAGTGTGACTATATGTATTCCACAAACTTAAATCTTTTATTTTGTGCTCCATTCCCAAAACTATGAAATCTTTACCTTAAATTTCTCTTACTATATATATATATATATATATATATATATATATATATATTAGTTTGGGGAAAAAGTAATCTTTTTTTTTCGGTAAACGTCTGTAGTGATCGATATCTCGTGAGGTATCAATCAAACAATTTCAGATTTATGCTCGTTGGAAAGGTGACATTTGACACTAAAATATCCTCTTGCGGTTTTTTGTTTGATTAATTCAGTTACGAGTACAAGGTTTTAAAAATGGAAGACAACAAACAGAAAATTCGATACATTTTTGTTTTTTTCTTGTAACGGCGAAAAATTGTGAAAGGTGTTTATCAACCAGTTACGTACAATTTTTGTTTCGTCAATTCCGTTCGGGTACTTTTGATGTTAGAGATGCACCTCGCATGTGGATACAGCATCGTCGAAAATGTCTATAAAATATCAAAATTGATCGAAGTTAACCGCATGTCTGCAGTCGTAACGCGCAAGACCTAACAATCTACATGAAAGCTGTTTTAAACCATTTTACAAAGTCAATCCAAAAGAAGTTACATAAAGTTCACGTAAAAATAATGGATTTCTTTTCCCCCAACCTAATATATATATAAACATTACCTAGTTTATCGCATCAAAAATGCCACCGAAATAGAAGTTACACTTAACATAAATTATGCAGAACTTTCATTAGTATAGTATTTGTATACATAAGTTCTCTGCTCAGATGATCAGCTCTAATATAATGATATATGATCATCTAATATAATAATATAATGATATATACTAAGATAAATGATCAGCTCAAGATATCAAATAACAAGTGAAAACTATTATTGAAGTTTTCAATCTTGTGACCAGAAAATGAGGATTAAGAGTGAAGTCCTGACTAACAAACTTGTACAGATTTTATCAACACAATGATTTTTAGTAGTTTTGAAAAAAAATCTGTTATTTTCTGCTCATGAAATAAATTATCAACACGGTGACAGTCCTAAATAAAACAGCTGCTATTCGATTGAACGTGAAATATCTTTAAAAATAATCATTTAAAGTAAGGAAACGTCAATTAAAACAATGATATACAATAGTGACTTTTATATTCTCGTGTATTTAACTCGCAATAAAGCAATGAAGAGCGATTAGAGAATCAAGCAAGATTAAGATGCTCAGAGAAAGAGTCAATGCTAAAATTTTATAATAGTCATACGACGCGCGCGTGAGATTATAACCCGTATTGAACATTCTTTTCAAAACTTTTCTGCACGGTAATAAAGTAATATAATGCTTATCGAATTATGAATACTTTTTGTATTCAAAATCTAATTTGACCAGGACTTCCGTTTTAAGTAAATTCTGTGAACTATTACAAACACCCCACTCCTGAAATGGAATCAAATTAGCCAGAAGTAGTAACAATATACATTGAACAACAATAGACATACACATAATTCCAACACACCGAATCATTTGCTAGATTAGAACAGAGTGAAACAATGATTGAAAAAATATAGTGAAAAATTGAAATGCAAATTACATTATTTATTAATATTTCAATGAATATACGATTTTAAAAATGGAAATTATTCTAACATTTTCATAAGAATCGACAGAAAAGCGGTCAAAGTCAGATTTTGCAAGCGCAGTCACCGAAACAAGTGAAATAACAGCAGATACGACTGGTTATGTTAAAAGATATTCTTCACATTTTTATTTCATCCCATCGCCAAAACTCTTTAATGACTCTCTTTCGAAAAAATGAAAGTTTTGCCTTTCATTTCTTTTTATTATATCCGAAAAGTAACACTTTTCTTCGGTAGTTCTTGAAGAAATGTAGAAAGCGTTAAAGTCGAGAAAACTGTTTTTCTTTTCTCTCGAATACAACCCCCATCAGTCATCATCATTTCATAAAACTTATGGATCGAACACCTCACAGACACTTAGATGAAAATGAATTTAGAAACTCTCAAAACCAAGCAACACCTTTACCCGATAAATAATCTTGAACTAAGAAGAATGGATGCAAGGGTAACGTGACGTCAGTTGCGCTTTCTTACTCGCGAGTTTTACAAACGCGCGCATAAATCACACTTACGCATTTCCGCGCTAGATTTTGATGGATGCATTTAAGGTTGATGCTTATTTGATGATACCCACCAATCAGATGCAACTTTTCAGTGAACAATGAATAGCTGCAAACGCAACTTTTCTTCATTAATCAATTCCACTTCATCGCCTTCGAAATTTCCGGTTGATGGTTGCCAGATTCACGAGATTGGAGAATTCGGTTTTATATAAAACTTGCAACAGAATATAAATTCTCCACCGCCCCCTACTCAGCACCACGTGTTACCGTGAGAATTCACAAAGAAATACTTTTAGATCAGAAACAGTTCAATTATAATGCTTCAAAAAATTCAAATACTTTTCACTCTAAAAATGAAGGTTACTAGGAGTGTTGCTTTGATAAAAAGCATTTTGTTCTATTAAAATAGCTGCAGGTGAGAAAAAATGTTTGTTATATAGTCCATGGAAAAAGGTTATATTATATTAGTTTCTATAAATATTTTAACACATTCTTATATTATATAATGAACCAATGACGATAGTCTAAACATCGTTAGATATAATCTCAGAAAAATCTCTGAATAGGACGAGATTCACATCACATCCGAGACTACATTTTAACATTCATACCACATCTAAAGAAGCATCAAATTTTATATACATCACATGCACAAACCTCATAAAAAAGGCCTTTAGCAGCACCAAAACCAAACCATTTTATTCTTACACAATATGGACTTAATCAGGTAATAATCTTAAAATATACATAAACACGTTCTTTCATAACGTAAACAATGAATATTAACGTCTAATATTCATTATTTAAATTTAAAACCTATGTATATGTTTATATTATAGTATGTCTCATAATATATAAGAACTTTTTGAATTTTCTTTGTTCTTCTACCTTAAAAAGTTTTTAAATGGCTCTGAACTTATCATATTTCGAATTTATTGTAAAAGAAAGAATCGAAATAAAAATAAGGTATATATTTAAATCAACTCCTGTCCATGCATTTATGAAAGAAATTTGAGACTTTATAATTTTAATCAAATAAGCTCAATAAATACATAAATTCTAATTTTACTTTCGTACAAGCATATTTTAGATAAAAACCAGTGAATAAATTTGTCATATTCGAGGTCCTTATAAGTATATTAAAGTACTTTTATGAATAATTCCAATTCATTGGGTTGGTTTGGCACTTGTACATGTATCCAAATAAATGGTAAAGATGGAACAGTTTTTTCCTATTTAACGCAAAACGATTAAAGGTCACTGACTTATTTAACACCTTGATTTATTTATAACTTGGTATTATAAATTCTAAGGTATTTCGGTAATAATCATGAAATGTAAATTAAGTACGTTTTCTGACCCAAAGTTTACAATAAGAAAAAAGTTTTTTCACGTGCTATCAAAAGAGATCGACTAGCAGTACCTTAAAACTTAGCAATAGTCTGAGGCCATCGACTTAGTTTAGTTTGTTTGTCACTCAACAGTCAATTTTTTTAACATAGGGATAATTAGACCAGGATTTACAGTTTAAAGTGGATTCCCAACCGCTAAAAACTTCCGAACCTAAAGAGGAATTCCAACCTACAAACTGTAGAACAGGAGACAAGAGCGCAAACCATTTGACTGCCAGCTCAGTATTGTAGTCTGAGGCCGAAAGACATTATTCGCGCGTCCGAGAGGTTCAACCGAAAACCTAGCCAAAAGTATAATTTGATTGCCACTCAACGGTTATTTTTTATTTTCTTTTTGCTGCTCATGTGCACTAATAATACCGGCATATGCATAGTACAGTGTAATTTGTTTTGTGTTTATTTGATCTCTGTATGGCTTAAGAGGATAAAGTCTGTAATTGCCTGCTGCATTGGAAATAAAATAAACATAATATAGAGGATTTTGAGCTTTATAAACACCCAAGTTCAAAACTGGAATCGAGCCCTAGAACTGTTGATTAGGAGATCGGAGAATTAGCGATGCAGCTGAAGATATGCTTGCTAAGAAAGGTGCCTTAACCTTTCATGAGGTTCAAAGTCCCTGCGTTGAAGAAGTGTGGAACTATAAATAGGGAAGTATCAATCTTGAAGTCTGGCCGTATTTTAAAATTACTAAGCAAATGGCTATATTTAGTTACTTTGGTTAAGAGAAATAGTTGTCGAAAACTTACAACTTAACTTTTAATAACTTATAGCTGAAGGGATTGTTACCTGAAAAAAAATTAGAATATTAGATAATTTCACAAAGACAAATACTTCATTACTTTTTAGCATTTTCATAAGTTTTTGTTGACACATATCAAGAAAAATATAAACACCACACTCAAAGAATGTGAAATTACTTTTAATAAATAAAAATTACCAGAAATATTGAAAATAGAAATAAAAACACATGAAAGTAGGGAAAAGGCTGTTTTACTTTTCTAATTCTTGAAATCTTATGAACCTCGTCTGATCTTGTTTGTTTAGCAAAAATACCTTAAATTAGAATATGAGGTTAGTTGTTGAATTACGTAGTCATGCCCCTAAATGAGATAATGTAAGTCAGTTTCGATCTTACCAAAAATATTTTTATTCTGATTGTTATTATACGAAAACGTCTTGCTGACTAGATCTAGAAAACATGTGTCTTAAACTTCAAAAAATTCTTTACTTTTAAAAAAAGTTTCGCAGTCGGAAATTTCTACACATATCGGCACATACCATTTTGAAACTGCACATATTTTATTTATGTTAATAGGAGCAACTAATTATATAGTAATCAATGTCTTTGAACATTTATTAATATTTATTCATAACATTAAATATGTATTTTAATTCTTAAATATTTTCAGTAGCAGTTTTAACAACCCGTTGTTGACTGTTTAATGGTCTACATCTTCTAAAGCATTTTAATGTCCACCGTGTAATTGTCGTTCGGGAGAACTTTTCACTGATAGTGTGCCATATTCACGTATCACAAGGGAGGAAATTCAGAAAACTCTCAAGAACCATCAAAATAACCTTGCAGGCAGAAACATAGCGTGCATTTCTTACTGTTTGATAGTGGTTGGGATCAAGCCAGAATCGATTTCTCTCAGAAAAGGGATGTTTTACCACTAAGCTATGGTAAGCCTTTTCAGTTGTAATCAAATATTTTCTTAATAATGCAATTATTTGCTTAGTTTTTGTATTGAATATTAGGCAATTCATTTTTGACAAATGATGCAACCAATGCATAATTTTGAGTACCAAAGCCAAATAATAAACAGTCATTCTTCTCTCTTCATTGTCATTTTAAACAAGCAAATATATAAATTAGATAGTTTAACATGTCCAGACATACAGTTTAAAGGAAATTCCGAACCACTACAAACACCCGACAGCAAATTAAGAATTGAATCCGCGAAACATTGAACTGTGGCTGGAGATAACTATTCGCCCCCCAACTCGGCACTGTCATCAGTAGTAGGGAATGTAGTCTTTATCCAACAGATTTCTAATGGCTACTTTATATTTTACTATTTTCCAAATTAATTTTTAAAAAAATCAGCGATTTAAAATTTATATATGTAAGTTCGGGAACATCTAAAACTTCCACATCATCTATTGATATGTTACAGCTAAACCGTGTGATTTTGTAATTGTACTTTATTAATGCTTATTTTAGTGATTTATATCATTTATAGATTTCTAGTGATAGACAACAAATACTCAACGTATCAATCAATAATCACCAAAGAATAAAGTGTTTTTCCCCTGATATTTTTCAATGAAGTCTACTGTTTGCGAAAGATGCATGGATATACTACTAATAAATGGCCACTAGCAAGTCAATCACAAGAGTTTTGACGTTCTATTATCATCATTTATAAGAAAAGAACATTAATGTCATTCATAGTATCCTAAAACACTGATGGGATAGGATCATAAATATAGACACATTTTCCTCGGCCAGCAATGCAACAACACGTCAATATTTCTCAGAGGCGCTGTGTCCGCAAATTTGCAATAACAGGTCAAAATAATGCTATTCATCAGGGAAAAGTAAGAATCTTTCATTGATAAATGAGTTCACCTGCTCAAGAACCCAACATAAGGGGCAAAAGTTAAACATTTGTCACCATGGAAAGCAAACTTTTGAAATTTAAAATTCTGGTCCATTATAAGCTTTTTACCCTCTGAAAGCAGGTGAAATATCAGGATAAATGGAATGTTGTACCCTACATTAGTTATTCTGTCGCTATATATAAAACGTACATCTCCTTCAAACAGAACAGGGTCATAAAACAGAGCATACATTTTTCATAAAGTCTTTTCATGTGCAAAAACTATTAATGAAATGGAAATAACGTGAATAATTCAGGTAATATTCCTACAAAGTTTAAAATTTTCGATGGTTAAGTACTTATTTTGAATGAAAAATTTCTAATAACGAGAAATTCTATTAAATAAATATATGTATTGTCGAAAGCAAAAAATTTTTTTTGAATATAAAATGTTTTCGTTACAGAAATTTAGCACGTATGAATTTATTGAAAAGCAACGGATTAATTATATCTTACTCAAAGAACCATGAGAGACTAGAAAATAATTTGTTTTAAAAAGTAAATGCAAATAAATTTTATTCAAAATTTAAATTTTATTTAATAATTATATAATGTTATAATTTAATAAAATGAAAAATATTTATCATATTCTTTCTTTCATAGTATTCTAGCATTTCTTTCATAAATTCTTCATTCTTGCTTAAACCTAGGCCCAAGGTGGGCCTAGGTTTACGCAAAAATGAAGCTCTAAACTTTCCTGCTCTTAACTTTATATTTCCAATTTTTTTTTCCATGATGGTTAAATTTCTGGTCATACCATAAATTTGCTTATGAGAAACTTTGGTTCAAAGTCCTGAATTATCAAGTTATAATAATTTAGAGTTTGAAAACAAGTCTTATGTAACTGGTTTAGAAATATATATTTATTTTAGGAATTTAAAATTGAAATGTTGATGCACATTTTGTTCTATGCGAGTGAAAGTAAATTATTCACTAAAATTTAAGTGAAACAAAATACATATAAAATGTGATAATATAAATAAAATACATATCAATTTGATAAACTATATACATTTATGAATTTTGTTCAAAAGTATACCTTAAAATAGTTAAATAAGCTTTTTGGTTTAAAATATTCTGCATTTTGTTAATGTTTTCTTAAGTTAAATTTCAACAATTCAAGATGAATGATTTACATAAATATACAAACTTTATCCTTGTGATAGTTTTGAAACTTCATTTGGATTTATAATAAATCAGAAGGAAAACTACTGTTAATAGGAAATTAAGTCCAAAATAAAGTTTGTTAGGAGAAAAATAAATTTACAAATAATCGTTCTATAAATTTCAAGATTTAGTTTATTATTACAAAATTTAGTTGCACGTGCAAATAAAAATATTTCAGATATTGAACATTATTTCAAATATCTGATGGATTTGGGGAAAAAAAATAACGGGTATTTATGAATTAATTGTTCAAATATTCTCATTTTTCGAGAAACATTCATTAAAAAAAAGGAAAAAACAGTAATTTTTTTAAAAATATTAATTTGAATATTAAAAAATTAAAATTTACAAATTAAAAATGCAAGAACATAAGCTTTCAACAAAATAAAATATTACGAGTTTTATATCTTGCACAGAATCATTAATCCAATTTGAGTGAAAATTATTAAATGTTTTCTAATCAATGTTATATGTGTAATAAATCCTTTTGTATTAAATGCATATATTTTTTCCAATCATTTCTATTCTTAATAAAAGCGTAGTATTCTTAGAAGAGTATATTAAGTACCCATACATTTAAAAAATAGAAATCGAATTATTTTGTTTTAAACTTAAAAAAATACAATAATTAAAATAAAAAATTCCATTAAATAAATAAAATAAATCCATTAAATAAAGTAAATACTGGAATAAAATTTAATTATTCAAAATAAATCAACTACCAACTTTTTGATTATTATAAAACATATTTAAATATTTTCAGAAAATTTATACATAAAAAGACTATTTTGAAAAAGTAGGTTTATAAAATATTTTCAGAAAATAATAAGCGTACGTAAGAGTGAGTGTGTTATATATAAATAAGTTAAGAAATTATAATAAAAAATTGTCCCAATTATATTGTATATGCAAAACCTACAACTTCAACCACATTTTAATACTTCGGAAATTAATCTAATTTCATATCTTAAATGTAAAGAATAAGTTAAAAAAAATATTATTAAACATCTAATTTTCTTTTAATATAGAAGATTATAAATAATAGGATTGAACTCAATAAATTATATTTTTAAATTAAAACAAAAGTCCCCACAATATAAGAAATGATGGAATATCGTAACAAATTTTACAAATAATTACTTAGTTGTATAACTTTAAGTTTTGATGTCATAAATTAAATTAGGAGTATTAATTTGCACATAATATTGTATGCGATTTCGCATAATTCATTTCAATAAAAGCATTTAATTCAAATTATAGTTTAAGTTTTTAAATCTTAATATGTTAATAAAGCAATAAGCAATTTTATTTGACTTTGGTTTACGCTAATTTAAAAGAAAAGGATTACTATACAAAATTGACTTTGCCAAAACTATTATTGGGGATAATTACTGGAATTTTATTTCAATAATTTATTTATAATTTTAGCATTTGGATTATAACCGTTATTAGATTATAGCCGTTGAATAAATTAATTTTTGGTGCAGTAACATTATTAAATTATAGTTGCTCATTTTATGAAAAAGATTATTAAACTCAAAATATAACTGTATTCTTCAATAAATATATAATTTAAGAAAAACAGAAAAAGTAACTAAATTGTTCAAACTCAAAATCTTAATTTTGAAAAAAAAAAATGGAAGGAATACATACTATGAAATTTTACATTTCACAAATTCTTTTCATTAAAAACGTATGAAACATTTTCATTTAAAATTTTAACTACAACTGTTTTGTAATCTATTCAACACGAACAATAATTCTAAGAACATAAAAACTGTTCACGAAAAATATATTCATTCTGATTCATTAAACATAATCCAAAATAAATATTCATTATAATAAAGCAACAACTTAAAAATTATAAATAATTAAAAACATTGTTAGTTACATAAAATTAATTGAGTAAAATTAAGTTAACTTAAAACACATCTTTAGTGGCCAATAGTATTTATTAATATTATGTGTATACAACTGAAAATTTTTTAAAACGCTAACAGTTTTGATGTTAATGACTAAAAATAAATCAAGAACACTAATTAATAACTGTTATAATTCGCGGCGTAAGTTAATAACCCAAACTACTATGATAATGTAAAAAATGAAAAAATTGTAATCATTTTAATACTAAATTTATTTTGAATACGAAGGTTAAAAATTATTATATTTTCGAAAACGGAAGTATTGCATTTGATGCAACATTAAAGTATAATTTTAAATATTCATTTATTTGTAAAAATCTGTCAATTTAAACTATATTCTCTCACAGTTTTCCTCACATTTGTCCAATTAAAAAAATACTATAATTATTTTTAAAATGATTTAAAATATTAAAAAATCCTTATTCAGCAAAGAAAACATTTAAAATTCCATTATTTTCTACGATTTAAATGATAAATGTCTCAGAGAATTTTAAAAGGAAAATGTAGCAAAGGATGATGATGGAAATGCATCTTAGATAATGCTAAAAATTAAAAAAAATTGCATTAAAATAGTTATAAGAATATAATCTATAAACAAAGTACGTCAAAATTTACCGATTTATAATACGATAGTATTTTTTCACGAATTTTCGGAATAAAACTACTAAATATGATGAGAATCTTTATTGCCATTTAAATCTGAACTCCTATCTCATCATATTTTTGCGAATCTCTATTAATTTTCAAATCAGAATTGTAATTTTAAAATTTTCGGTAATTCTGTGAATCTTTCATATAAATATGTATTTATAAAATGATTCCATTTCTCATTTGATACTGAGATTTTAATAACAAAAGAATGGGAATAATAATTATTTAGCTGTATCGAATAGTAAATATAAAAACGAAATTAATGCAAATCCCACACATTTATTACGATAAATTAAATCAATAATAAATGAATGATTAGTCATTTAACTAAAAAATTTATTTTATTTGAGAATAAAATTTGTATTGGTATTTTATTTTTATGCGCGAATTTTTATTTATTAAAACTAAAAATTTCACGAAGTTAAAATATAGTTTTAACGAAATAATAAAAATTAAACCCTTTGGGTGCATATTTATTTGAATAAATTTTTCGCATTTGGAGCACATTTAATTTTTTGGAGTATAGAGTAATTTGTAAGAACAGCATGTTTTATGCACAAAAGAATTCATTTGTTTCATCTTGTATTAATGATATTGGGATAGCTTTAAATATTTATTTAGCATTGCAAAAAAAGAAAAATTTAGTATACAAATTACATAAGATTACTTAATTATTAATTAGAAAAATTTAGTATACAAAAAAGTGGATACACACACAACTTAATTTGAAATAAACAAGAATGAAGAGGTTAAATACTGTCTCATTTTCAACAACCTATCAAAACGCCATGTGTGACTTTGACCAAATTAATTCATGACGTTCTGATAGTCCCATGCAATCATAGGGTTAATATAAGGATTTAAACAAATTTTGGAAAATTTATTAACAGCTAGTTCTTATGAAACATTATCATAAAAATATTAAATATTGTAATATATTTATTACTCGAAAATAAGTAATATGTATATATATTATATATTACAATAAATAGTAATATATAATAACTATTATTAATGTATAAATTATATAAAAATTTTAATGTAAAAAGTTTTTTAAGGAATCCTAAAGACCAAATAAAATCCTTTATTTACATTTCAAATAAAGAATTTCACGAAATGGTAACAAAATATATTGTAATCTTAAATTCAAAATTTCAAGCAAGATTTACATAAAATTTATTAAACACAATATATTGATAAATAGGAAACTCTTCAACCTTACAACAAATTAACGTGATTTTTTCACGTTTTACACTTAAGAATTTATTATTTTAAATCACAGAACTTTATTATACTATTGAAAATTAATAATTTTCAGAAAGATGAATATTTCATTACAGAATCGAAATAACTTGTTAATATGAAGTTCAAAGTAATTTTTAAATGAAAATTTATTAAGATTTTCAATGCATTTTATTTCCTATAACAAATGAAATATTTAAAAAGTTAAAAGTATGTTTCTGCGAATTGCATTTCTTCATAACACAACACAGCTGTATTAACCCTTCAAATAATAAATTTTATTAAAAATAAATTATGTATGTAAAACTATGCAAAAATAAACATGCATTTTCACTTTAGAAAAACATAATTGAAAATGTTTTCTTAAAAAAGCGTAACCCAATTTAAATTTTTTACAAAAATAATAGAGAGAGGTTTTTAAATGAACGTTCCATATAATAGGTGCCTCTAGGTGCAAAACTAAACTATAATTATTTATCCAGAGGAACTGAGGAAATAAAGTATAAAAATAATCAAATTTTAGTGATGTAATATATATAAATAATTTAATGCAGTTATACTGTAACTAAGCTTGAAATTTCCACTCATATTCTTTCTTTAACATAAATGCCAAAAATTGGTAATTTAAATAATAGTTTAATATTGTCAATTTTAATATAAAATTTTAATTCTTATTTACTAAACTTTTTTCAAATTATTTAATATAAAATATTTTAAGCTCAAAATGTCATTCATTTTTAATGACTAATGAAAAAAAATTGGAGATGTAAACAAAGTATTAAAAACGTTTTAATATCATAAATTGTCAACACCAATTTTTTAAATATCTTATAAAAGTAAATGAGAAAATGGAAACTAATATTTTCTAAGTTTACATTTAATCAATTTATTTCTAAATTTACTTAAGTAAGTAAATGCTTAATTTACTTTTCTATTAACTATCAACATTTATGCAATAATTTAAACACCAAATCAAAGAAATTTATCCAAAAAATAGGAAATATTATGATAAAATGATATCTCAGAAATGTATCCCTTCTTTAATCTTAAAAACAAAATTTTATAAATGGTAAATTTGTTTCGAACAATCCTTAATTGTTTCTATTCTTAAAAAAATTAATATTTCAAGGCAATTAACATATTTTATAAGATTTAAAATTTTACATTTCACAAAACATTTAACTTTTAAAATTTTATAAGCAATACCTTTAAGAATTTTAGAAACAATATCACATTAAAGATATTCGTATCGTTGCAAAACAGAACTTTGCACATAAAGATATTTGAAGAAAGAAAACAAAAAAACATTTTATAAATTCTAACGGAGAAATGTTGGTTTTCTTTTTATTTAGAAATGATATTTTTTAGTTTTTTTCACGAAATCCAATTGAAAAATTCTAAATTAAGAATCGATTAAAAAATTTCGATTATCAATTCTGAACAATTTTTTACAATAACTTTTTATTACAAAAAGAAAAGAAGTAACATACGATATTTAAATGTTAAAATTAATAAAGCTCATATAAGTGTAAATTTGTTTTCAAAATAAATAAATTTGTGAATTAATTGACATGTATTTGTGATGTAATTCATACACATGTAATTTAAGCACGTATTTTTATTTATCTAATATACTCCTTCTCTAACTAGACGATATTAAATTATTATGAAAAATATATTTCTATTGAATAGTTAAGAATATATTATTATTTAAATGGATTTCGGCAAATAAATTTCAATACACATTTTGTCAGCACTTTAAATTATTTGCACATTATTAATACATGCCATAAAACTGATATCATTCGCCCTTAAATTGAAGAGAGAGAATGGCAGGATATTTCTTACTGTAATTTAAGCAGTAAAATTTCGTTACTGATTGAAATTCAAGGAGACGGTAGAAAGAGAATTAAAAAGAATGAATAAAAATAGAATAAATTTTAGTCAAATCTGAAAAGAATCATGAAATTTTCCAAATCTTAGGAAGCTTTCACATCATCCTCATGAAATCGTATAAAAAAGAAAAAAAAATATGGTAACTAAAAATTAATTTTTTTAGAGTTTAAAACCCGAATCAAATGTGAGAAACTAATAGGTTCAGGAAACTAACAGATATTTCACTAAGAAAATCGAATTTATTTTTTTTTCAACCTTTCCATAATACAACAAAAATTATATAGATTTGGTTTATTTATCGCTTCACGTTCATTTACTGCACACGATGGTTAATTACGTTAAGATTTACAGTTTAAAGTGGATTAAAAAAAAAGAAAAGAACCTAACCCATAAGATGCTAAATTAAAGGCCAAAGAACTAAATATTTGCCAAAAAAATTATTTAAAAATTATGAATAGAATTTAAACCTCATTTAAAATGTAATTGCAAGTTATTACTAAGAAAAGACAACGTAATAGGCAATATGTACCATTTTTCAGATGGAGAAAAATGTTTGCATTTAATAACAATCGAAATGAATGCAATCATCGAATTGCATTTTGCAAAAGTGGACAATTAACAAATTTAATCCGCACCTAAACACGTAGTCCATTTATCTTCATGAAATACAGTTTTAAAATTAATGTTTTATATTATTGATTATTGTGACTTAAAATGTTAAAATATTATACCTAATCATGTTGTACTAATTAAAATTAAAAATTATCTTTAATATGTAATTATTATTTAAAATGGCGGTACAATGATTCTTGAAATTTGAAATCACCATATCAACCAAGTTCTAAATCGAAAAGGTTGATTCTGTTTTAAAAACAATAGGACAAAATATAACCTAGTTTAAATAGCCTTTGATCAAAGAATTTTTTACATTAGCTGCGGGTTTCATAAGTTTGAAATGTGCATCTCTAATTTTCTAGCTTTTGTACTCCAAATATTTCATCTTTAGTAAAAAAATAATTTCAAAAATTTTTCAAAATTATAAATCATGAATGAATAATTAAACAAAATATGAAAAAATTATAATTTCAAAAGTTTCTTCAAATTGCCTCCATTTTCTTTAAATAATAATAAAGAAAGTAGCATAAATAATATCTTTATTACTTCAAACTTCATTTATTTGTTTACCATTAAGAGTAAAAATAAATATTTTTAACAAAAGAAAGAGCAACAAAATATAAGGTTTTTTTTTTTATTTTTTTATTTTTATTTATAAAAAAGAGGATTTTACTACAAATAACAAACTTAGCTACTAAAACGAATTAACGAAAAACTTACAGAGAAACAGATTTAAAAATTCCTAAAGTTTACCTTCTTTTAAAACAGTTGGAATAATGAAATAACAATTGAGAAAAAAATTTTAAATCTCAAAATTATGTAATTAAAAATAAAAAGTTTTAAAAATAGTAATTAACATCGTTATCAAGAATTTTTCGCGAAGTAAAAAATCAGTAATTTCTACTAAAATCTACAATAACAATTTTTTACAATATCATTAATTCATTTCTGAGTTACGTTTTTAAATAAATCTATTTTATGTGATTATATTTATAATTTTTTTTTAATATTAACGTTCATTTAACATAAAACAATGCATTAATACATAAACATTAAAAAATGCACAAAAATTCATTATACGAATTAAATATACTAGTTTTCATTTATTTTAAATAAAATTTCAATTACTGAATCATTATACACATAATATTTGAAAAACATTAATTGTAAATGAATTCGTCATTTTTAAATCACATTTTAATTACGCTTTCGATCAATTTTCTCATTAATTTTCATAATGACTGTCCAATGAAAATAGAAGAGTTAAACATAATGTATTGGGAATGAGAAATCAAAATTTTGAGAATAAGTTGAGAATTTTGGAATTTTAACAGTTAATTTAGGAAATGGCAGAAATATTTTAAATACTTTAATTTAAAAAATAGTATTTGTTGTAAATAACTTAAAGCAGTAATAATTAACTTTTTTCTTATGTGCTTAAAAGCTTTAAATGTTACTTTATTGTTTTGCAAAGTTATGGCATAAAATACTATCAAAATTTACTAAAATCATACTGAATCTGTGAAATTATAAAGCATTAAACTTATTATTAATATTTTTACCACAAATGTCTTTAAAATAATTTAGATAAATCATTAATTCCACGCTTTTTACAAGAAAAATTGAATTTAGTGAAAGATTTACAACGACAACAATTAATACAACTGATTCAAAGTACACAGACTTATATAAATGCATTTCTAAATAAAGATTATTAAACATATATTAACAGACGCCATTTTCACGAATATCTCCCAAAGAAAAATATGATGGAAGAGGTAAGGCTTTCTAGCTCATAGTTCATTTAGTATTAAAGTGTTCGATTATTTTTTATATTGCATTAATATTTTCCAACTTTCTTTTAAACATTTCAATTGAGATGGGGTTTTTTTTTAGTTTTACTGTGTTCATTGAAACGGTCAGTGCTCTAGGGTTTCTTTCAACAGTTAGTGAACTCAACTTCCCCCTCAAGAGTACACTTTTAGTCATTAAGAATTCCCTTTAAGCCATAATTTTAAATTAAAAAGAGGCCTTGTCTTAAAAAGTCAAATTGAATGATTTTATATTGAAAAATCTCCACAAAGCGATCAATAAACCAAAATTTTTAACATCTTCTCATAGCTAATTAGAAAAAAAATATATTTGGCTTTGTTTCTTTTTATTCCATTTAGAAAATTAAAATATAACTAACTGTAGTAATTAAATATAGTAAATAATAAAATAATATATTTAAAACTATGGTAATTAACTATAGTAATTAAACAATTTTATAAGAAAATTAAATTGGGTTTAATTTAATTTATTTAAAAACATGAATTAATTTTGCGCGTTTTAAATCATAAAGTAATTTTCTTTTGTAAATATTTCAGTTTCTTTATAATCTAAAAAAGAAACTGAAATATTTACACTGTAAAATCTATCACTGTTTTAAATTAATAAGTAGAAGTTTTAACATTAAACATGCAACTATTATTTTATGTCAAGATTCATAAAAAAAAAAAAAAAAAAAATCTTAAATAAATTTCAGCAACAAATATTACAAATAAAATTCATTTTTACTATACTAGATCACAATAAATTTCTTGGAAGAATTTTTTATTTGCATCACTTGGATAATTTTTTAATTCTTAAAATGACTAATTAATTTCAGCAAGAAATAAAAAAAAATATCTGACAGCGAAGGTAGAAAAAAGCAATAGTTCAACGAAGGATCGTTAGATGGCACTACTGTCAACCACACCAGAGTTCCCCATTCAAATATGTATCAAGAAATGGAATTCAATACTTTCATGTCGAAGGTAATTTACGATTTTCCTTTTCTATTCTTAAATTTTCGTTAAAGGTGGAAAATGTTACAGATTTTCAATCAATATTTTCAATTCAAATACATTTATTTTTTTTATACTAAAATATATGCATAGGTTAATCTTAAAATTTTTTCTTCATAACTTAGAGATTTATATAATTAACGTTTTATAATTATTATAAAAATATCGCATACCTTGTTAATAATTCTAATTATCAAATTAATGAAAAAGAACATCCGCTTCATAAAAAAATAAGTAATAATTTCAAATGTACAAAATTGAATTTTACGATTTTATCAAAATCAATTTTCCTTATTGTAGAAGATTTGTAATTCCAAAACATGATTATAGAATATATTTAACATTAAAAAATAGATTAAAATATAACTAAAGTCGAAAATTTTAAGGGTGTTTGTTAATAAGAAATAAGATATATAATTTACAATGATTTTAATTAAATGGAATTTTTTTTTATTTATTCATTCTCTATAGACAATGATAATATAGATAAGTTAACATAATCAAAAATAATCAAAAAAAGCATTAATTGAAAAAAAATTAAGAAGTTTAGGGAATCTTATGCAAATATACATTAATTAAGAACTACTCATTTAAAATAAGCTTATTTCCCAAACGATTCATTTTACGTTTTAAATTTGTTAAATTATATTGCACATTGTTTAATGTTGAATAAAAAAAAAAAAATTCCCATGTGCTTAATCAAGAAGGTTTTTTAAATTATTCTTTTAATTTACAACGAAATAAAATGTAGATGTTTATTCGCGACAAATCAATATTCTTATTATCAATATTCTGGAAAAAGTGTTCGATCTGTGATTAGTGAAGATGTAGCAGTTTCAATGAAAAGTAGCAGGTTAAAAACTGATCTTGCTGTAATTCATCGTATTTCGATAGAATTTAGGAATATTCAACTTACATGTTGCCAATCATAGTAGTTTGAAATTTATAAAATAATGCTATTTTGATGTTATAGCTTCGTGATTTCACAATTCTAATTTTGCTATGCAATATATTTCTGAATAAACCTTAAGATATTCATATCCTTGACCTAAAAGCATAGTCAAGTTCAAACACGTTTAAAATAGAAAAAAATTATTTAAAATTGGCAATAAAAGAAATTTATATTAATAAATTCTATAAGTCTGGAATCAAATAATTAAGCATTTTCTTTTGCTGTTAAATGTATAATTTATAAATATTTCGGGACGGATAAGACCACATTCTTCGGGATGAAGGACTTAAGTTTGGTCCAAACGATGTTGAAAAGCAGCAAATGGATATCGCATTTCTGTTCTATATATGAACATACATTCAGGACTGAGTGTTTGAGAATTTTCCAGGCTTTCTTCCTTATCATATGAGTGCTCTCCACTATTTATAAGGAAAAAAAATGCTGGAAGCAAAAGCAGCAGATGTTTAGATAATTTTCATCGACCAATGACTGTCCATTATGCAGTGCTAAATTTATGAGCATTTAGGGATACTTAATTTTCTAATTTGAATAAAAATTAATAGTATAAGTATTATACGACTCTACTAGGGCTCTTCATGGCCTAATAATAGAATAGTATTCATCAGAATGAAAAGTCCTCAGAGAATCTTAGTCACTGTTGAAGAACAATATATAGATGTTTCTGTCTTCTGCATAAATATCTGTCGGGGTGAGTGCTTGCAAGTTTCCCATTTTTTTTCTTTTTTTTTTTCCCCTCCACTAGCGAATTTATTTTTACTACCTGTAAAATCACCGGGAATGAAAATTACGCGGTACAACAGCATTAGGCTGTTAGATGGTCAGTTAACGGTGTCAAATGTTCTTGATTTGTAGTGTATATTATATATATATATATATATATATATATATTCAAAAATTGTTTAAAATTACGAAAGCAAAAGAGAGATAATACATAACCAGTACATACAAAATGAAATTTGAATAAGTTTAGATGAAATAAAATGAAAAATGAATAACAGTGAAGTACCAACATACATGGCAGCTTCTTCAAGGGGTGTTGATTACATTGGCACCAAGTTTGGCTTTTCTAAACTGACTGAAGACTAATGTCTAAATTTAACCATTACACCCCAAAGATATATAGAAAAGTTTTAAAACTAAAAAATAAAATTCAAAATACTAAAAAGAATCAAAGCCTTCATAAATATCAAATCTTAAACAAGTATACAAAGTGAAGAATAAAGCCCAAATTCTAAGCAAGTAGATAAAACGAAAAATAAGCGTGACCAATACAAAAAACCAAACTTGCAAACAAATATAAAAATCGAAATACCAAGTTCAAACATCATTGGCACCTTACAAGACCTTTAAAAGCTAGGGTGAACCTCATGAAGTTAATTTTGTCTACTTCACTCTTACAAGTAATGCTCTATTTGCCAGATAATAAGTATTTAATAAAACTAATTGGAATATTATTTTTAATTAGAAAGTTTTTAGTTTTTAGAATTATTTATTGATGCTATTTAAATTATTACAAGTTATATAGATTCTATTCAATTGATTGAAAATAATATTTTATAAATTTTAACAGAAATATTAGAATTTCAAAAAATTAGTTTATTTAGTTTAATAATTTAAATTAAAATCGGTTGTTTTGTTAATAATGTCTGCGTACATGGAATTTCCTTCTATTGTAAATTAAATGTCTGAAAATTCAGTTTAAGTTATTATTTGTTTTTTTATAAGCTTTTAACTCTTCTAGATAAAAATTTTTATGAAATTCTGAAAAATTAAAATTTTTAAAATCATTAATTTATCTAAATGCAGGAGGCAACCGAATAACAAAAGATTTTTCATAAAAATGTAGAAACAAATTGGCTAAAATAGTGGAAAATTGTAATATTTGTAACTAGCCATATATATATATATATATATATATATATATATATATATATATATATATATGTGTGTGTGTGTGTGTAATAAGGACGCAGGGGCGAGACCTATATTAATAATATTTTAAACATAAGCCAAAGAAATCATGCGTATAAATTAGCTTCAATGCTATGTTGTGTAATAAAACACTTATTTTTTATTGTTCAAAGTATGCTATAAAATATAATTAAATGCAACAGAATTTATAATGTATTAAATGCATAATATTATTAATGACAGCACCGTAATGGCTTAATAATTTAAAAAATTTTGAAATGCAATATCGTAAGGAAATTTCTATAAAATCTATAACAGATTAGCAAGCAAAATGTAAATAACCTCAGGTCGTAAAACTTTCTTTAGACCGTTGACCTTCTTTAGATAAGACGGCCAAGGAAAATACTAAAAAAGTTCAAGAGTATTTTTAGGTGAGTTTATAGGAGGAGCAGATATTTTTTTTTCTTCCCCAAACGCGCTATATACTAGCAACTAACAATAAAAAACATGAAGGAACTTCACCGAACTGAACAGTTATCTTACGGAGGTAAAAAAAATTGAAAGGGATTTTTACTCATAGATTTTTGCCTGCACTATAAAAAATAGGGAAAAATTTTTTATATATATAATACGAAAGAGAAGGAAAAAAGCGACAGAAGAATCAACGCGGTTATTCCGAGCGTTCCTTTATCCCAAGGGGGAGAGTATGAAAGAAAAAGAGGGGAGGGAGAAGTCTGAAGTCGAGGCCAAAACGTCTGCTCTCGAACTGGGGCGCCCCCATATCCCCTTAAAGGAATCTCCCCTGCCCGGCCTTGAACCCAAGATCTTGAGTTTTCTTAAAGAAAAGGACAGATGGTTTTTTAAGGCATCTTAAAAACAACAATAGCGAACTTAACTAGAACAACCGTTATACACAAGGAACCATTTTTTCTTTTCCGTTATATTTCGAAAAAAAATTTTTTTTTAGTCATTCTTGAGGGGTCGATGTCTTCACTATTTTTTTCCTAAGGAAATATTCTTTTTCTTTCTTTCGTATGGGACTCAACCAAGACATATAGTACCAAGGGTAATAACCTGGGTATTTCCGGATAAATACCTTATTACGTGAGATTCTTTCTGGGAACTTGACCACATTTTTTATTTCCTTTTCAAGATTGCACCTTGTGTTTTCTAAGGAAGAAAAATATTCCCAAGAAAATATCCTGTTTGTGTAAAAGAGAAACTTTCGTGTATTTTTAGCCACTATTTAGGTAACAGATGAGGCATACTGCCAAACCTTCTTGAAAATGGGAATAAATTTAATTCTTAGTTACAATATTTCCATTCCAATAACACAAAGTTCAATTAACATTAATGAAAATTTATTATAAAAAAAAACAATGTAGGAGAGAGAGTATGAGATTATTAATAAACATCTGAAGTTATATATTTGTTTAGTTACTTCAGCTCATCTGAGAAAGGACTGCAAATACTAAATTTAATGATGCAAACATTCTAAAAAATATAAAAATCCTAAAAGTTTTTTTTTTTTTTTTTTTTTTTTTTTAAATACAATTAATCACTCCGGGTACATTTAAATATTTTGGTATTATCTAGGTATTTCAGCAGCTGAGCTCGGGACTTCTCGTACAGTGAGACCTCCACTAAGTGTGTTTCTGAATGTTGTTAAATATTTAGGAGACGGGAGCACAGAGGAACTCCAGATTGGACATCCCATTGGTATCATTTCACTTGGAAGATCTTGCAACCAATCAGTAATTAATGAACCAAAAGATCTTTGAGCATGTATAAAACCCATCAACTTCCGTAGCAGTGAGGCACAGAGGGCATACAACTTCTAAAATAAAAATGGTTAAGCACGAAGTTTTTTAATGAAATTTAAACACAAGATTTTAAGGAGATACACTATTGACAATGTTTAGATCATAAGTGTGAGATTATATTTTCTACATTAAGTTTAATCCAATCAGGAATTAAGAATTACAATCTATTTTTAAACACTATAATCAATCCTATCAAAGGTATGAAGTAGAGCCATGAATTGTAAGACTGAAAACATTGTTCACAAATTAAAATTGTTTCATAAAACTTATTAAGAGCATATATTAGCAAGAACTACGTATGAGCAAGCTTCATTTCATTAGAGTTTCATTTGAAAATTTACGATATAAACGTTTTCACAATTTAACAGAAATTGGAAATTAAAGTATGTGATCAAAAACATACGAGAGATAAAAGTAAGTTTGGATTGGTTTGTTTGACGTTCAACTATTCATAATTATACTTGCAGGTTAATTAGATTCTGGACCTACAACTTATATTGCGTTCTGAAACACTAGAAACATCCACACCCGAGGAGAGGCCACAATCTGATGAACCAAAGGACAGAATATTTACCAGTCAGATGCAGATCAGCTCGGTAGCAGTGTAATTAAAATAAACTATAATAAATCTTGTTTGAATAGTTAACAATAAATGAGGTTAAATATGGGAAAAATATTCAATATATAAATGAGATTTGTAGCATGCAAATATTGTTTGAAATTAGGTATATAACTAAAATTTGATTGTAACCTTCTAATTTATTTTGTTTCAGATGTACAAAAACAATACATTGACTATTTGATGAATTACGTGCGTTTTTCTTAGAAAACAAAATTGGAAAACATGAACAGAAGTGAAGACAAGATTATCCACCAAATAAATAAAAATACCTTTTATATCCTTTTTAGAAGCAGAAATTACAGGTTGAGATTAAATAAAATTAATATATCTTGTATTTCAACAACTAAAAAACTTACTTATAAAAATAAATTTTGATTTAAGAATGTATATAAATACACTGAATTATAATTAAAGACTTGAATAATATTTTGTTTGAAAAGGATAGATAAAATAGAGATAACAAATCATCAAGTAAACTTGAATACTAATTTTGATGTAAACAAGCTAAATTTAAAATTGAAAAATATAATTATTTTATACTAATATATTGTTTCATAACCTTAATTAAACAGGATTATATTTTTCCACCAAATGATTTTATCTGTGTTTTAAATAATAAATTCCCTGGCTTGTAAGCAGTCGCAACTATATCAAAATACTAACATGAATGCCTAAATTTAGGTGAACAATTTTAGTTCCGAATAATTAAGGCTTCGGCATTTAAATCAACAGATCGTGTTGCGGACTTCGCTCTCAAGTTTGAATGTTTTAATAATTCGGAATCATCTTAAAACCAAAAGGTTCGACAAGAATTCAAGTGCAAAATGCGATAAAACAAAAACTAAAAAAGATTGTCTAAGAAAACATGAGTGCAATAATAGTAAAACAGCTAAAGGTTTTTGATAACACTAATTAGACTTGTATTTTAATCCAGATTATCTGTATTAAGAATCATAATGCTTAAAAAAATCAATTTAAATAAAATGTAAAGGAATATCCAGTTATTTAGCATATAAAAATTATGTATGTAATTTAAAAACTGAAATCGGCAGCAAGAATTTGAATTAATTCAAAAGAAATCCTTAGATAAAAATAAGCGTAGATTAATTTAAAAACTATAAAAATAATCGATTATACATAATTTTATATTAACTACTCCTTTTCCATAACATTTTACTACCGATTTCAAGCTAAAGCCTACCTCAATCAGTTTCCACCATTTTGGCCACACCGATGCTATTCTTTCACTTGTTGGCTCTTTAAGTATTTTTCCACATTTAGTCATCTCATCCGTGGACTCCCCTTCAGACAATAACTTACAAGCCATTCATTAATATTATTTATTAATTTTATACATTAATTTACAAAATTGATAAATTATAATCCAATTTTATACGTCAATGTGAATGAAACTTTTTCATAAATTAATTTTTATTTAATGACAAACAAAAAAATCAATTTAATTTACTATATACATTAATTTACAAAATTTATACTTGATACAATTTCTTATAAATCAATACATTATAATTTAGAAAATTAACATATTAATTTACAATATCTCGAGACCAAATAAGAAGCGTTCCGATGAGAAGACCAAATAAGACAAATATGTTAAACAGAAATAATAAATAAAATTAAAAGTACACAAGACATAAAAATATGTATATCAATAAATGTTAAATTATATTTACAAAATCTTATACATTAATTTGCAAAATGTATGTATATATTATTAATCACAAAATATTTTCTATATTAATTTACAACATCTCGACACAAAATAAGAGGCGTTATAAAAAAATATAATCGATTATTGAATTAAACAAGTGGCGTCAGGAAAGTTGGAAGTACTGCTATATTTATTTCTTGCTTTCGCTTCCAATTTCAGAACAATTTTCCAATATCGAAAGTTGAGAATCGAAAAGAGATTAAAAACTGATTCAATTTGGAACGCAAAGGAATTCGATTTCAGCTGAAAACACTTAACGATCACTATTTACTGAAGATAGGGCATTATATTGTGTACTCTGTTAAAACAAAGAAAGAACATCCAGTGCTGAATAAATTGAATTAAGAGCAGGAAATGGAATCTCCTCTGGAAACCGCATTAGAAAAGAAAAATTGATTTGATACTTTTTCCTTCTAAAATTAACGAAATAAATTACTTAAGTCTTCATAATGAGTCTTCAAAAATTGACAACTCATTTTTGTAACCATGCGAAATTAAATGAAGGATGTATAAAACAATATAAACTTAAAAAGTAAGTTCTGAATATAAAATTTATTTAATAGTTTAATGTAAACTTCCTTAGTTTGGATTAACAAATAAAAATATAAATTTTCATCTACATCATAACACATCTGCATTTTTCAAAATGAATCTACTTTTGAAATTAATTCAATCTACTTCTGAAAAATTAGGATTAAATAATATTTAAATGTTCGAAAATAACTTCACATTCTTGAATCTAAAATTATTTTCTGTCTTTGATTAAAAAAGTTAAATAAAAAAAGAAAATATTTTTATAAAAGAATCAGTGATGATTTCAAATTTTGAGTTTGAAAATTTGTTTTTATTAGAGATGATAAAATATTTTTATTACAGATGTTTACACATCTCTAATGAAAACTATTTATACTTGTTAGTGAAACTAGATTTTATTGTTATTTTCAAGAAATGATAATTGTAAGCATAAATGTTCATTCAAACTGAATAATTCTCATTGGAAAAAAAACTAATTAATTTAAAATAAATTATTTACTTTTAGTCCATGACATTACAAATAAACCCAATATAAATTAAACATTATTTTTATTTTAGCATACATCAAACTACAACATTAAACATAATTTTTCAAAATGAATGCAATTAAAAAGAAAATTTACATTGCTATTTAAAGTAATAAAGTACACAATTAAGTAACCTTCAATTTCAACATGAAATTCAAAATGCTTTCGAATTCTTGGCATAATATTATATAATTCTGATTTGGAACACGTTTCATTTTTCAAAGTATGTATTCATTAAATGATAAATTGTATTTTGATCCCACATAGAAATCGGTTAGAATAAATCATGAAATTTCAGGAACTTAAATCAAAACTTCAATAAATATCTTAAATGTTACGAATCTTTTTATCTTTCGTAAAAATAATTGGTACATTTATTAAATTTTATGCAGCTATGCCAGTTAGATGGAATGAAGAATACAGCTACTCTCTAAGAATAAATATAGATTATATAGGTAGGTAAACTAATGTATATCTAGAACTGTACTTTTCGTACAAACGTTTAATTTATATCACTTTAAAGACTGGGAAAAAATAACAAATGTAAATGACGAATTTAATTCTGTAAATAAATATAATTTTTTTGTTTCCGTTTTACATAGTAAAATCCAATCTGATTTGCAAATATTTTCTTTAGAAATCTTTGCTTAGCGAAAAAAAAATATTCTCTTCAAACTTCATGTAATGTAATTCAACAATAATCTATTTTCTGATTAATCTCAATAATAATGAAATCTGACAGTACATCTCTGCGAAATGACCTAACAATGAAATTCATAAAACAATTACGTACGCATTTATGCATACATTTAACATATATTTACATAACAGAAAACATGAGACTTTAAAGCAAATCACAATCAAATCATCTTTTTTACAATAATTTTTATTATATCGTAGAAAATATAAGATCGTTAAGACTTTTCGTTAAAATGTTTGAAATTTCTTATTGAAACATAATTCGAAATGTTCGAAAAAATGCACCCAAAACTCAACTTTACATCTCGAATTTTAGAACTTTCGATTTTCTTTAAAATATTCCAAATCTTAGATGTAAAAACAAAGTAAGTCATTCAAAAACAAATGTTATTGCATATATAAAGTTTCGAAAAAAACGAGAATTTAAGTGCTTCACAATTGATAAGTGTTACTGAAAATTATCAATGCACTATATTTTTAATAAAAAAATCTAGTTGAAAATAACTATTCACTTTATTATTTTCTAAATGGTAGACAGTTCGTTCTAATTAAACAAATAATTTTTTGGGGTTTAACGCGGAAAACCTGTAATAGAAAAACATTTTGCAGAAAAAATCAGCAATCAAGAGATTTTTGTGGAAATAACGTATATATTTCCACATCTTGTAAACATATCAATCGCGAAAATAAGCTCGAATGGAAATAAATAAAATGTATGTAAAAAGGCTGTTTAACAATGCAATTTGTTTTCTGTATAGAAATGAAGAAACAGAATATTTTGGCAAATAAAAAAATAACATGATAATTATTTATTTAAACATATTGATAATAATATACAACATATTCATCTTGCATAGTTTTTGCTGTAACACGCATTTTTGAATACTTTTATTGAAATAAACTATATGCCAATAAGCCATTCATTTTTGTTAGTATAAAGAAAAATAAAATTCGATTGGAGATCGTTTGTATTTTAAGAATAACGAAGGTTTCTCAGACAAGATTAAGAACTCTCCAAACAACGAAACATGTTTTGAGAATTTTCTTTCAAGTATTGTGTCAATACATTAGCTATGTCAATACAAAATCAAAGAATTCACTTATTTTATATTGCTTCACATGAGCTTCCTATGGTTAAAACAATAAAAGACATTGATTAACAAGGAAAATTATTTAACTTAAAATGCCTCACGCTAAAAAACAAGCTTTATTAGCTTTCGTATTTTCAAAGATTATGAAGTATTTTAAATTTTATTTAAAGTTATGAATACACAAGTTTTCAAACTTTTGGAGTTTCAAACTCATTGAAATTCCCAGACTGTAATGAGATTGATGCGCTATCCAAAATTTAAAATTATGAGATTGAAATAAAAAGAGTTTCATTGAAATTTCGCTTAAATAAATCGAATACTGCATCAATTGTTCATAATAGAAATGGAATTCAACCCTTACAAATACACTGATCATAAATATAATATTCACCTGGAATTCGACTCGTAAATTTTTATCGACAAATAAATTTATCCCTTTGCTTGATAGAATTCCCTATAAAGAGTGAAAAATTGAATGAACCATAAAAGAAAAACCATTAGAAAAGCATAAACGAAAAATCCCCAATTCATTCCGCTGGCAGAAGATGACGAGAAAAAGGGAAGAAAAAATTATTTTTTCCATTCTAGTCAGCTATGTGATGAGACAAATTTCGACGTCCTTACAAGTATCCCTAAAGAAGAAAGGAAAAACAAAAAACGAAACCTAAAATTTCGATCCCATTTTGATGCTTTCTGGAGGCGATTGAATTATGGCCTTTAAAAGCGCAGGGAAAGGCTGTAAAAATATCGAAACTGACGTATGAGGAATTTCGCCAAGGTATGAGAAAAGTACGTCCATTTGGGGTGAAATGTCTGCTTAAAAGCATCGGCTGAAGGTGTATCATGCTGAGATGCCATTTTTTGCGGCTTCAGTAATTACGAACTTGGCAGTGATAATGGAACGATGAAAGGCGCCAAAACAGCGTCAGAGGAAACACTCGCCAAAAATCAAGATCCAGCATCGAGATAAGACTGTAACAATAAACAAGGAGCAGATATGGAAATTTACAGTTATTTCAGAAAATAATATTAAATAAGAAGCAAAGTAAAGTAATGATTTTGTTTTTAACATCTGAAAAAAGAATATTATCCAATCCTATATTTTAATAAAGATAATATTTAAAATTTTACATGGTAAATAAAGTTTTAAGATATATTAACTGTATATATTACTAAAAATTGAAAAGATTATTATTTAGCGTACTGATAATTTGATAATATCATATAAGAAAATTTTCTTCATTTAATTTAGTTTCAACTATTTCAAGAAAATTGTTATTTTAATATTTTGCCTTAAGATACAATTCAGTATAGGGAATTTAAGCATCAATACATAAATACTTAATTCTTAAAAGAAATACCTCATTAATTTCTTATAAAAATATATAACACTAATAAAAATAATTATTTATTAATAGATTTAAATCAAATAGGCATTTATAGCCTTTTATAGTATTTTAAGAGTAAATGAAAAATAATAATTGTTAAAATACTAAAATGATGTGTGTTTACTGGTTTTGTATTTGCATTCATAAATTTTAAGTTATTTTGTAATTTAAGGCAAATATTTCTTTACGTATAATTAAAAAATAAGAGATTTAACGCACCGCGTGCGCGTTAATATTAATCTCTCCAAGTAGATAGTCAAAAAGTAAATAATAAAATCGAAAATTATTGTATAAATATTTATTAATTATTAAAATGTGCATTTTTATATTATTCTTTACAATACACAGATTTCAATAAATAAGTATAAAAAACATTTCATATAATAAAATTTCTCACATATTAGATATAAAAACATTTCTTTTATCAAAACTTTATCAGTTGGGATTCAACATAAATTTATGATTAAGAAATATATTCTTTTCTTAAAACAAATTCATTAAATTTGTTAGTAATAATAAAAGAAAAGAAAACTATAGTATTCTAATTTTTAAAGTGATGTTTCCTTTGACTAGTACAATATTCAAACTGCAATGAAACTTAAAGATAATTTAGCTATGATTTTTTAAATCACACTGATTCAATAAGTTTTGTGAAACTTTTTAAAATAAAAATTATTATTATTTATTTTCGAGTTAGTGTTTCAGAAAGTGTAACTTTGAACAGTTGAGCACCATATACTCCGTAATTAGTTATTAAAAATAATAGCTTTTAATATTTCATTTTTAGCACGAAAATTTATTTTCAACCATAAAATACATCAAATCTATTTTGGTTATTTGTAATTATTATTAATAAATATTTAATAATATTAAAGTAAACATTTAACGAAAAACAATTTTAAGGAAATATTAATTTCATTATAAATATTTTATTTCATTAATATTGAAGTAATCATAAAATATATGATGAAACAAAATATTTTATTTAGGAAAATATTTCCCTAAGAAGATTTCTATGTTATTAAATTGCAAAACCAGTTATTTTAATTCTTGTAATTTGTTTACGTTCATTATTTATAAAAAATATCACATTGAATATACCTAAATTTCAATAAAAATCTATCACTGTAAAAATATTAGTTTTGGGGGAAAAAAATCCATTATTTTTACTTGAACTTCAATGCTTGATTTACACGTTTTCATTAGTTTTGTGCAAATGATTTCAAACTGCTTTGTGGCAGATCTTTAGCTTCTGGTCTGCTAACATGTTGGTCAACTTCGGACATTTTTATGATTTTACCGATATTTTCAACGATCTGTGCGAGGTGCATCTTTAACATCCATTATGCATACCTGAATGGAATCGATGAAAACGAAATTACACGTCATTGGCTGTTACAGTATCGGGACCATAAGCACCATTTCCATATTAAAACTGCCTGACTTGTATTTTCGCCCTTTAACAAAGAAAACTGTGAATGTACCGCATTTTCTCTTTGTCGATTTCTTTTTTTAATGACATGTACCTTATAACTGAATGGATCCAATAAAAGACAAAATATTTCTTTAGTGTGATCTTTCTAAACAAGTTATCGAACACTATAGTCATCGACCAAATAAATAATGGATTTTTCCCCCATCTGATATAATAAAATAATAAATTTTGTTTCGCTTATTAAAATCATAAATAGAATTTTTTTTCTTTACAGCTTTTTTTTAACATCTTCTGAAATGTAATAAAAAGTCATGAAGTATTTTCCTATCAATAAAAAAAATGAAACAACACGTGCGGTAATGACTGATCTATTATAGATTAATCTGAGCTGAAGTGACGACACTATTTTGGGTTTCATAAAATGAATAATGTGAAACTTTAATACGCATTATTTGCATTCTTATGAAATATGAACCAAATATTACGTGTTTGTTTTTATTGAATATTACGTATTTAAAAATCAATCTTATAATTATTAACATAATGTAAAGGTAAATGAATTTTGTATAATATATTTGGCAAAAACAATACTATGATTATCAATATCATCTTGAGAAAATACATTAAATAATTAACAACTGAAATATGTGAAATAATAGTAAATTGAAAAAAGAAAAAAATTGTATTTTATTCAACTTTCATTAAATTTACAAAATAATAAATTTATTATGAATAGATATAGTGAAATAAAATTTTTTTTTATGATTTATGAGTAATTTTTAAGAGTTTAAAAACCTTATTTATGAATTTTCATGTGAGCCATGAAAGTTCTGAAAACTACAATAAATTTATTCTTAAAAATTATTTTATTAGAATTAAATCTAATTTAGCTAATTTTGTTGACGAAAAAGTATTCTTGAATTTAGAAATATCTTAATTTTTATGTTTTATTCATATTTCTAGCTCATTTATAACTTGAAATATTAATTCAAAACACAAACACTCTTAACCTCTTTATTAAAAATATAAGATTAATGTGATTATCATTGGTATAATTTAATACACAGCAAAAAAGCAAATTTATAGTTATTAATAAATGGATATTTGATTTTAAAAATTGAAATCACGTGACAAAAAAAGATTAAAATGTTGCAGATGATTAAATCAATTGGTCAGATGCAATAATAGTATTCAATGATGAATAATAGTATTCAACTGAATGATGAATTAATGTTGTTGAGATGCAGAAATGATGGATTAATGTTGATGATACAAAAATTTATTTTAATGCATATTTTAAAGTAGAAAATGTTAGACCGTGCACCAAAAACCCTTATTTTTTATATATTTGAATCATAAAACTTTTTAATCCCTATAATATTTTAAACAATATTTTCAAAATTATAATTTAATATAAATTCTATAATGCATCTAAGCGATAGTATTCATAAATAAATGTATAAAGAAATAATTCAAAGCATAAGCCTTTTATAACACATTAAAACTGGGTTTAATTGATATCCCATAATTTTGTGAATCTAAATTTCCCAGAAACAAAATAATATCAAGCACTCGGAATCTTTTGGAAATAGAAAAAGAATCTCTTCTTTTCTGCATTTCCAATACACGAAACCCTAAGGGAAGAACGAAATATCTGCACATATTTCCATACCACGCGACATCTCGACTTGTAGCATCTTCAGCACGAAATATGGAATAAACAGGACTCTCCAAAAACATCTCCGATGCAGGGTAAGGATTTAAAAAGTAGAGAGAATAAACATCAAAAGAAGAAAATCAGCATCCCTTCAAGATGGCGTCGCTACATTTCTTTTTCTAATGAACAACATCTGCAAGATGAAAGGGATGAGAGGAGGCGAGAGCGCTGACCAAAGGCAAAGCATCCTCTCGCTTCTCTTCTCCATCCCTCCTCCTCCGCATCTTTTTCTGCATCTTCTCAGGTAAAGGGCGAGAGAAAGAGAGAAGCCAATGCGATATCTTAACGACCAACCAATGAGATGCTGATCTCCATGGCAACGGGATCCGGTCAATCGGTCACGTGGGATGACCTGCCCATCATCCCTCTGTACCGGATGCGGGGGAGGGCAGAGGAGAGGAGGGAGAGAGAAAATCATTAACGAGGTGGTTTCTGTCGGTCGAGAGTTCGGAATTTCTCTAGTTGGGAAGTATTTATAGAAGTCAGATGCAACTCCAGCCAAAAGCACTTAACAAGGCAGGATGCGATGGTGAGGGTAGGCGGTGTAGGTGGAAAAGAGGAGCTATTCAGTAACTTTTCCTTGACCACAATCTGCAATAGAAGCCAAGAGAGTAGAGTTCATCTTTTAGCTGGCACTTACAAAATTTATGAGAAGTGTATTTATTTATCTGACGGAATTATAAGAATGCTGCTTTCAGCTGTAAATGATTTTTTCAATCCTGCATAAGATCATCAGATTTAATAAACAGTTTTATTATTAAATAGGTCAGCATACAATTATATCAAAATTATATGCATATAAACACAATATGTGAAGGACTAATATATAATAACACAGATCTATTCATTTAAAAATAGACGTTATTAATTTTTAAACAAATTAGTAGTTCACTTTATATTTCTAAAATGTACAGACTCTAAAATTTGAAAAAATAAAAATTCATACTATAAAAATCATTCAATACCCCCAATAGAGGAGAAAAAGTTAAATTGGAATTAATTAACTTCTTTAAAAATTACTTTAGAATACCTATAAATATATATATAAATAACGCAGTTTTATCTATATATATATCGATTATCCATTTACCATTTTATGCAATTAAGATATAACATAGATTATTATAATTCTTCAAAATTTGTTATTATTTAACAACCGTAATTGGATTACCTCGAATCTCATAACAGACATACACAATTATATCATAGTTAGTTAACATGTAATCAATTTATCTCATTAAAAGTTTTGTAAAAGGAATTATCAATCAACATTAAATTTCTTAAAACTGCATATCATTAAATATAATGCCATTTTTACAACCTGAGTAAAATAATTAATTTTATTAAGTGTTTTTAATATTTAAGGAAATTTAAATGTAACCAAATGAAATCATTATACCACTTCGGTACCATACACTATATCATTCAATAATAAAAAGTGATAATAAGCTATTTTT